>JBCNJP010009521.1:0-12883 GCA_039602395.1 Deinandra increscens subsp. villosa
CGATTAAGGGCTAATAATAAACGAGGGACCTAACGGGAAATTAATCAGATATATATATATATATCTGATTAATGGAGGGGGCGAAACCCTAATCCTCCTCAAGAGAATTTTCGGCCCCCTCCCTCTCTCTCCCTCTCTGAAGTCGACGCCAACCCACCCCATTGGTCGCCGTCGATCGTTGTTCTCCGACTCTGTCATTCAATCGTGAGAACCCTAATCGCTTATCACCATTCTCGGCGTGGTTTCCTTCTCCCGGTAGCCGTCACGCATTAAAGCCGAGAAACCCAAGCCGCCACCGTGCGGCCTCCTTCTTTCCGCCACCGTTGCCGCACCACCGCTGAAGGCCGTCACCGAGCCCAGCCGTGAGCCGCAACCGCATCCGTCGCACAGCCGCTGCCGCCCAGCCGGCCGCCGCCCCTCGTCGTCACCGGTTCCCACCGCCAACACACCCTTCGTGAACCGCCACCGTAAGGCGTGTTCACTAGTCGTCCGCAAACCCTAGTTCGCGCCCAATCCGACACACGTGTTTTTCCTGGTGCTTGAGTCATCGAGTAGAGAAACCGTGAGTGCGAGGAAATCAGATTCGTTCGACGAATCATTGCCTGCGAAACCCTAACGTCACCCGTTGACTTCCGGTGTCTCGAACGTTTGTTTGAATCACCGCTCAGGTATATCTAAACTTGTTATTAGTTTAGATTTAATCGTTTATATATTTATGATTGTGTCGCGTTTTGTTTAACGCGTTTTTTGGTGTTTGCGCGTTTGGTGATTGTTGAATCCTGTTGATTTGGTTTACGTTAATTAACTGGTTTTCGGGTTTAGTAAATTAAATCGTTCTCCGCTGCGTATTAAATTAATTGTTAATTTAATTATCTAATTTGATATACTCGGTAATCGATTAAATAATTATTTATCGTAAATAATTATTTCCAAATAAAAAAAATTGTTATTACCGAGACCCGAATGCCAGTGTCGTAACCCAACAGTGGTATCAGAGCCTTGATCACCACACGCTAACCCAAACCGGTCGATTTTAAACCGGTGTACTTTCGCGAACTGGGGTTCTGAACCCGAAAGTCGCGAAATTGAATGAATCGCTATTCAAATATGTTTAGTCGACTTAAATCCACTAAACATAATCCGATTCAATAAAACTGAGTGAATTATCTTTCGTACATTTTCGGCCCAACCCTATTCTGTTTTGTCATAGATTCGTTATGGTTTGGCCCGTTTTTTGTCCATGTTGTTTTGTTTTGGATTGGCCCACTTTTACTGGGTTCAAAGTTGTATTTGTTTAAAATAAAATAGTTTTGTTTTAAATTGTGTCACACCCTCAAATACCACCTGCGGGGTTTATACCGCGAGGCGTGTGACAAACCAGGATCCGAGTCATTAGTCATACCAAACCATGCAAACACACCAAAACAATTTAAGAAATGCGGAAGCGTAACAGGTAAATAAAAAGTGTTGCGCAAAACACGCGCCCTCAAAACCAAACACAAAAGATAAACTCAAACTGTAAAAGTTGGAATGCAAATCAAAATGTTCAAACTTTCATGCAATATGCGTCCTAGCGTGCTCGTACCTCAAAGACCTGCGAAAGACATGCTATGTGGGTCAGCGCAAGGCTGGTGAGTTCATAAATGTCAATGCAAGAAAAATAAATGTTTGTCAAGATGTTTGTGAAATGTTCGTGCCATGGTAATCATAATAGTAAATCGTAGCTAGCAAGGCCAATAATGCTATCACTATGTGGTTCGCAACCGAAGCGTGACTGTTTGTGTTTGTAATGCCTTCCACCATCGCCTAACACGGACGATGATGATACTGTCTAGGCTAATTTTACACCCGTTCGACATCCAGTCGAGTTGGAGCTACCAACGCGGGTGGGGTTTGTCAAACCCAGTAGTACTACCAAAGATTACCTCGCTTTCCAATAAACTAACGGTTCGAAATGTAAGGACTTGTAATTCGTGTTATATGTTCGCACATACGTGATCAGCTGATACAATTATATTACCAAGAACTGTTTGTAGCATGCTCCTTTCTCTAACTGAAATACTTAGAGAAAATGTTCGAGAACTCACCTTTGGGAGCTCGGCAAGAAAGTTTAAATGAAAGTGTTGATGAATTCCTACGAATCACCTATATGTTTGTGAACCGTGTAAGACTACAGTGTATGAACAACGAGACTGACTCAATCGACCCTGACGACACGTTGGTGACTCGTTAATAATTGAGTTTGTTTGTTTGATTAGTTAAACTTTCCAATTCTAGAAGAGTATATCACATGTTTACAAAAGTTTCTAGCATGCATATAAGCATGTTTCTAGCATATAATAGCAAGCATACAAGTAAGCACGTGTTATACAATTTGCTACACATGACATCCTAAATTGACTTGTTAATAGCGATTCATAAGAATCATACACAGTTTCACATGATCTATTTATATATAGCAACATATGTCATAAATACCATTACGAATCATTTAGTAAAATAAAGTACAGCAAGTTATATAATCTACACCAATCATGTATTTAATCATATTTTGTGTGTCATGCTTTCACATTAAGGATAACACATTTATGAATAACTACCATGTAACACATGCATATTTATTAACATCAAACAAGGAGTATAACATAGAAGCAAGGAAAAAAAAGATAATAAAGACTGTTAGGGCGCTGGGTTTGAACCCGCGACCCTTCAGTCCCATACAGTGCACCTATACCAACTAGGCCAGTTTCTCGATTTGATGATTTAATCCTGTTTCTAATTTATTTAACTCATTTGCATTCTGGTGTCATAGATTTCAATCGAAAATATGCAGAACAGAATTAAAAAGAGATAAGAAACTGTTGGGCGCTGGGTTTGAACCCGCGACCCTCCAGTCTCCACGCCTGCATCTTAACCACCCAGGCCAGCTTCTGATTTTGTTGTTTAAAGTCCAGTTCGTAAGTTATTTAACCAGTTACATGTCTAATACTAAATTAACTACAGGATTATAGAAAAGAACAAAAAGAACCCAAAAAGTGTTAGTCGCTGGTTTCGAACCTGTGACCTCCCAGTTGCAACACATGCGTCTTAACCAGCTAGGCTACAATTTCAGATTTGTTGATCTAACCCAGTCTCTAATATATTTAACCATCACAAATCTGATGTCATCTTCTCCATACTAAACCTAACCCCGCTCACTAACGAACCTATATATGATAATTTATTTGCATTTCATAATTTCATGTATAACAGAACCAGATTCATATAAATCACGCACATACAATCCCCGAAAGCATTCAAACACATACTATTTATTTTACATAGCAATTTTGGTATCCGAAATCTATCGACATTACGTTTAATCGATGCGATCTTAAAGCATTTGAGCAATGAGGACATAAGACATTTTATTGTAAAGTCGATCAATCAATAGTATGCATATCAACGCTAAAGTCAAGGACTGATCGAGGTTAAAGAACATCAGAGAATGAAACACGGATGTCGCGAATCTACGTCGGTTTCATATTAGATACTCTCGAGAGTCGTTAGGTTGCGTGCTTGGTGCTCGTGATCTTGCTTCACGATCGCTGCTGGTTCAGGGCAACGAGGATGCGTCTTCTGAGTCGAGAGGGTGAGAGAGAGTTGATAACCGTGAGAGAGGGTCGAGATATATGGAATTTGCCGTTCGAAATTGAGAGAAATGAAGGAGGATACGGAGTCCTGATCGGATTGAGATATATCTCAATCTCACAATTTTGAATTGTGATTTTTAGATCATAGGTCCCTCAAGTCTCAAAACTATCGATTTAAGTCCCTCCACTTTCTAAATTAAAGCTTTGCATGCTCAGTTTATTCCAACATCGATGTATACGGTATACCCACGTGCTCGGTTCAAGTAATTCTAGTAGCATATAGTTCCACATGAAATCATAATCACCTAAAAGAACAATTTGCACACGTGTACACGTAAAATTATAAAGTTATAAGTTATGCACATTTGAGTTCATTCGATAGCGTTTTAATATTTTAGTCACCAACGATTAGGACCGACTCGACTGTGTGTGACTGTTCTGTGAACACGACGATCGTATCTAACATTCCTATTAGATGTATGAATGCATGCATGTTTGATATAAATAATTGTTCAGTTCGTGTTTGTCCAGAAAAATTCACCTGAATTTGCCGGGTGTCACATCATCCCCTTGTTGAAGGAATTTTCGTCCCGAAAATTAAGATCGTTGCTCGTTCGCTAGACACAAAGAAAAATAAAATTTTCAGTTGTCACATCATCCCCTTGTTGAAGAAAATTTCGACCCGAAATTTAGTTCGTACCTCTACTGGTCGTTGCTTGTTTGTCGAAGAGTTGTGGGTATTTCTTTCGCATTTGATCTTCACGTTCCCACGTGAACTCTGGTCCACGTTTCGAGTTCCAACGAACTCGAACTATCGGGATCTTACTGCGTTTGAGCGTCTTGACCTCACGATCCATGATTTCAACCGGTTCCTCGATGAAGCGCAACTGTTCATCGACTTGGATTTCGTCTAGTGGTACTACTAGACTTTCATCTGATAGACACTTCTTCAGGTTTGACACATGGAAGACGTTGTGCACACCACGCAATTTCTCTGGTAAGTTTAGCTCGTACGCTACCGGGCCAACTTCGCTGACAATTTCAAATGGTCCAATGTAGCGTGGGTTCAGTTTGCCACGTTTGCCAAAGCGAATGACACCCTTCCAAGGTGACACTTTTAAAAGAACTTTGTCACCAACTTCAAACTTAAGTGGTTTTCGTCTTTTGTCTGCGTAACTCTTTTGACGGTCCCTAGCCGCCTTCATCCGGTTTCTGATCTGAACAATCCTTTCTGACGTCTCGAGTATCAGTTCTGGACCGGTGAGTTGGCTATCCCCAACTTCCGTCCAGCAGATAGGTGATCGGCACTTTCTCCCATACAGTGCCTCAAATGGTGCTGCTTGAATGCTCGTGTGGTAGCTGTTGTTGTAAGAGAACTCCACTAGCGGTAAGTGAGTCTCCCAACTGCTTCCGAAGTCTATAACACATGCTCTCAGCATGTCCTCAAGTGTTTGAATAGTTCGCTCGCTTTGGCCATCTGTTTGAGGGTGGTATGCCGAGCTCATATCAAGTCGCGAACCCAACCTTTTATGCAGTGATCTCCATAAGGTGGGAGGTAAATCGAGCATCCCGATCCGAGATAATGGAGATTGGCACCCCGTGCCTAGAAACTATTTCCTTTATATAAATCTTAGCGAGCTTCTCCGTCTTGTATTCTTCCTTGATGGCCAGAAAATGCGCGGACTTTGGTTAGTCGATCAACGATCACCCAGATAGTGTCACAACCACTAGAGGTCTTTGGTAACTTTGTAATAAAGTCCATTGATATGTGTTCCCACTTCCACTCGGGAATTATTGGTTGTTGAAGTAACCCCGATGGTTTCTGATATTCTGCCTTAACCTTGGAACACGTCAAGCACTTGTTCACATATGTAGCAATGTCTGCTTTCATGTTTGGCCACCAGTAAGCTACCTTCAGATCATGATACATCTTGTCTGCACCAGGATGGATTGAGTATCGAGATTTATGAGATTCGTCCATCACGAGCTCACGTAAATTCCCAAAGGAAGGAACCCATAGCCGATTTTGGAAATATCTTGTACCGTTAGCCTTTGTTTCTAACTGTTTGTCCATCCCACGAAGCGATTCAGCTGCTCGGTTTTCATCCTTTAATGCTTCGATCTGAGCGTTGCGGACTTGGTCAGGTAGTCCTGCGTGTATTGTGAATTGCAAAGCACGAACCCGTTTCGGTTTGGCATTTTCTTTTCTGCTGAGGGCATCGGCTACCACGTTAGCCTTCCCCGGATGGTACTTTATCGCACATTCATAATCATTTAACAGCTCGACCCACCGACGCTGCCTCATGTTAAGTTCTTTCTGGTCAAAGATGTGCTGCAAGCTCTTGTGATCCGTATAAATTGTGCACTTTGTACCATATAAATAGTGTCTCCAAATCTTTAGTGCGAAGACCACAGCTCCCAACTCTAGATCGTGAGTGGTGTAATTTTTCTCGTGTACCTTCAACTGCCGAGAAGCGTAAGCAATAACTTTCTCGCGTTGCATCAATACGCAACCGAGACCCTGGTTGGACGCGTCACAGTACACCACGAAGTCTTCTGTTCCTTCTGGCAAGGATAAGATAGGTGCACTGCTTAGCTTTTGCTTAAGCAATTGAAATGCCTGTTGATGCTTGTCACTCCACTTAAAAACGACGCCTTTCTGTGTTAACGCTGTAAGGGGCTGAGCAATCTTCGAAAAGCCCTCTATGAAGCGCCGGTAATAACCAGCTAAACCCAAGAATTGTCGAATCTCAGTAGGAGTCCTGGGTGCTTCCCAGTTTTTGATCGCCTCGATTTTTGCCGGATCAACATGGATTCCATTTTCATTAACCACGTGGCCAAGAAATTGCACCTCTCGAATCCAAAAATCACATTTGGAGAACTTTGCGTATAATTCCTCCTGCCGCAGCAATTGCAAAACCAACCGTAAGTGTTCCTCGTGTTCTTCCTTGCTCTTCGAGTAAATGAGAATGTCATCAATAAAAACGATGACAAACTTGTCCAGGTACGGCTTACACACCCGATTCATGAGATCCATAAATACGGCGGGTGCGTTAGTTAGCCCAAATGGCATGACCAGAAATTCAAAGTGACCGTATCTTGTGCGAAATGCCGTCTTGGAAATGTCTTCCTCCTTTACACGTAGTTGATGGTAGCCGGACCTTAAGTCGATCTTTGAGTAATAGCTCGATCCTTGGAGTTGGTCGAACAGGTCATCTATGCGAGGCAGGGGGTAACGGTTCTTGATAGTGACCTTGTTTAGTTCTCGATAATCTATACACATGCGGAAAGTCCCATCTTTCTTCTTCACAAAAAGGACAGGGGCTCCCCATGGAGACGTGCTAGGTCGAATGAAGCCCTTATCTAAAAGTTCCTGCAATTGCGTAGATAATTCTTTCAGCTCAGGTGGGGCTAATCTGTAGGGAGCACGAGCAATTGGCGCTGCACCGGTGGCGAGTGAGATTTCAAACTCGACTTGACGATGGGGCGGAAGACCAGGCAAGTCCTCCGGAAAAACATCAGGGAAATCGCGTACTACAGGAATGTCTTCTACCTTCCTCTCTTCCCGAGCATTGTCAGTTACTAGAGCCAAGAATGCCGTGCAGTTTTTCTTTCTCAGACATTTCTGCGCCTTCATGAAGGAAATAATTCCTTTGACAGTACCGCTTCTTTCGCCTTGAACAGAAATGGCTTCCCCGTTAGGAAGTGGAATACGGACGACTTTGTTGTTGCATACGATCTCAGCGTTGTGGTCAGACAACCAATCCATGCCAATGATGACATCAAAACTTCCGAGAGGTGTGAGCATAAGGTCGATATGAAAACTATGGCCAGATAGTTCTATCCTACATTGCTTGTAAATGTGTGTTACCCTCACTATTTTTCCATCAGCCAATTCTATGGAATAAGCAGTTTCTAATTCTACTGGTTCGATCCCTAGCAGTTTACTAAAGTCTTTTGATATGAAACTTTTATCGGCACCCGAATCAAAAAGAACATTAGCAAAGCGGTTATTTAGAGGGAACTTACCAGTCACCACATTGTTGTCGTTCTTAGCATCTCCTTTGCCAATAGTGAATGCTCTGCCCCTAGCACCACCACCACCACCATTGTTGTTATTCTGCTTCAATTGTGGGCAGTCTCGTTTGATGTGGCCTTCCTTTCCACAGTGATAGCACCCCTTTTGCTGTTGATTTGTCTGAATTTCTCCGCGACAATCTTTGGCGGCATGGCCTATTTTCCCGCACCGTCGGCATTGAAACTTCTCGCACTGACCATAGTGATGGTACCCACACTTGTTACATTTGGGGTACTTCCCATTGTACTTGCCTTGATTGCTTGAACCACTTTGATTGTTACCCCGATTGTTGTGATCATGTCTTCCCTGCTTGTGCGGTTGTTGCTGAGACGATGAAGACTTCAAGTCACTGTTTTCCCATTTCCTTTTGTTTTCTGATGCATTAGCAGAGGCACCTCTTTTTGGCAGAATTCCCTGATTCACGGCTGTTTCAGTCAGCTTATGGGCCATACGGATGGCCTGTTGTATAGTAGTAGAGTTACTGGAGACGGCCATTCCCTGGATTTGTGGGGCTAACCCACCAAGATAAATCTCGATCCGCTTGTATGCTGGTTGTACCAAGTTCGGGCACAAGTTTGCTAGTTCATTATGGCGCCGAGTGTAGGCTTCAATTTCTGACCCCTGCATCTTCAAATCCTGGAGTTCTCGTTCAAGCTTCTGAAGTTCATCTCTTGGGCAGTATTCCTCAGTTAATGCTGCTTTGAAATCATTCCAAGTCATGGCGTTAGCTTCAGCCATTCCCAACATCTGTACCTGTAGGTTCCACCATGTGAGAGCCGGGCCCTCCAATGTACTAGCAGCGAACTTCACCTTGTTTGCTTGAAGGCAGTTGCATACAGCAAACACAGACTCGGTCTTTTCAACCCAACGCAGCATCCCCACTGCGCCAGTCTCTCCGGTAAATGTGGGTGGCTTCCCATCCATAAATTGCTTATGGGCGCTGGTGCCTGCACCTGCAATTCATGGAGATAGACGTACCGGTTACGTCATGTCCTCGATGAGTTGGCATGTTAGTATGAGGGTAAAATCTTACCTTGGTTTTGCGGCGGGTGCTGTTGTTGATAGGCTGCCAGTGCAGCATTGACCCTGTTGTTCACCAGTGTGTTGATTTGAGCCGCCGTCAAGTTAGCAGGGTTTCCGCTTCTACGTCCCGACATTATCCTTTCAATCACAAATATCCAAAATGAGACAAAGAATCTAATGTAATATATCACCCAGATACATACACACAACACAACGAATTTAACAACGTCTGAACACAACATAATAAATTAAATGATAATTTCAATTCAAATAAATTTGCAACTAGTTCACAAAAATATCCAAAAATTCAGAAATTAATATTCAAAGTACTAGTTGATGGGAACAACCCAAACCCATCTAGGTCCATGATTAAACATCAGTATCAACAGAGGAGATATCTGAATGGTCGTCGTCTGCAGGTTCCTCTTCCTCCAGAGGTTCTATCTCCTCTTCGGGCTCAATTTCTTCTTCAGGCTCGAGTTCCTCTTCGGGCTCGAGTTCCCTCTCCTGCAGGCTCTGCTTGTGCAGGTGCTATATCACCCTGTTGGGCCAACAACATTAATTCCAAATTTTCTATTCTGCCCCTGAGTTGTTCTAAATCTTCCTCTCTGAACTTGGATTCATCTCTTTCAGTATGAAACTCGTGTCTAAGGTCTCGAAGGTCTTTTCGTAGTTCTTCAAGTTGTACCAACAACCTTCCACGCCCCTCGTCATTCAATCTCACATCCTCCTTTAGTTTCTTACTACGACGCTCTTGTTTCAGCAACCTCTCATCTTGAACGCGTAATCTCCCACGCATTTCCCTGTTCTCCCTTTTTAGCTCTTCGATTGAGGCAGCCATTTCCTGACACTGCTGAGTTGTTTTCCCCCATTTAGACACAAGGGATGCAACGACTCGTTCCGAGGGATAGAGTGTTTGAGGTAGGGTCCATGGCCACATGTGTGCGTTTGGCTCCTGGGGAAGTGGAGGCACTCCTTCATTGCGAATCATCAGGTCCACCGCGAAAGGATACCAGGCCCAGTTATCAGGTGCGGATCCATTGTTGCTTGTCGAAGGGGTAGAGGAAGGAGCGGATGATGAACCAGCCATGTCTGTAGTAACATATATATATTATTTATGTATATTAAAATGCTTGTAATGGATGAAATATCGGTATATAACTAAATCAAGTGTGTGCTCTCGTGTATGACTAATGCAACTCTAAGGCTATAGTTGGCCTAAATGCAAGACCGGGTTCACTATAACCAATGGCTCTGATACCAATCTGTCACACCCTCAAAAATCCACCTGCGGGGTTTATACCGCGAGGCGTGTGACAAACCAGGATCCGAGTCATTAGTCATACCAAACCATGCAAACACACCAAAACAATTTAAGAAATGCGGAAGCGTAACAGGTAAATAGAAAGTGTTGCGCAAAACACGCGCCCTCAAACCAAACACAAAAGATAAACTCAAACTGTAAAAGTTGGAATGCAAATCAAAATGTTCAAACTTTCATGCAATATGCGTCCTAGCGTGCTCGTACCTCAAAGACCTGCGAAAGACATGCTATGTGGGTCAGCGCAAGGCTGGTGAGTTCATAAATGTCAATGCAAGAAAAAATAAATGTTTGTCAAGATGTTTGTAAAATGTTCGTGCCATGGTAATCATAATAGTAAATCGTAGCTAGCAAGGCCAATAATGCTATCACTATGTGGTTCGCAACCGAAGCGTGACTGTTTGTGTTTGTAATGCCTTCCACCATCGCCTAACACGGACGATGATGATACTGTCTAGGCTAATTTTACACCCGTTCGACATCCAGTCGAGTTGGAGCTACCAACGCGGGTGGGGTTTGTCAAACCCAGTAGTACTACCAAAGATTACCTCGCTTTCCAATAAACTAACGGTTCGAAATGTAAGGACTTGTAATTCGTGTTATATGTTCGCACATACGTGATCAGCTGATACAATTATATTACCAGAAACTGTTTGTAGCATGTTCCTTTCTCTAACTGAAATACTTAGAGAAAATGTTCGAGAACTCACCTTTGGGAGCTCGGCAAGAAAGTTTAAATGAAAGAGTTGATGAATTCCTACGAATCACCTATATGTTTGTAACCGTGTAAGACTACAGTGTATGAACAACGAGACTGACTCAATCGACCCTGACGACACGTTGGTGACTCGTTAATAATTGAGTTTGTTTGTTTGATTAGTTAAACTTTCCAATTCTAGACAGAGTAATTACATGTTTACAAAAGTTTCTAGCATCACTAAGCATGTTTCTAGCATATAATAGCAAGCAACAAGTAAGCACCACGTTTATACAATTTGCTACACATGACATCCTAAATTGTATCTAGATTAATACGAGATTCATAAGATACACACACAGTTTCACATGATCATTTATAACATGCAAGCATATGTCTATAATGCCATTACAATCTTTAAGTAAAATAAATACAGCAAGCTTATAGAATCTACACCAAATGTATTTATATAATTTGTGTGTCATGCTTTCACATCAAGGATAACACTTTCATGAATAATGTAACTAACATGTACACACGTGTATTAATAATCAAACAAGGAGTATAGACAAGTAAGCAAGGAAAAAAAGAAATAAAGACTGTTAGGGCGCTGGGTTTGAACCCGCGACCCTTCAGTTCCACAATCGAGCACCTATTACCAACTAGGCTAGTTTCATGATTTGATGATTTAATCCTGTTTCTAACATTATTTAACTCATTTGCATTCTGGTGTCATAGATTTAACCGAAACATAATGCAGACAAAATTAAATAAGAGATGCAAACTGTCGGGCGCTGGGTTTGAACCCGCGACCCTCCAGTCTCCACGCCTGCAGTCTTAACCACCCAGGCCAGCTTCTGATTTGTTGTTTAAAGCCTGTTCGTAAGTATTATTTAACCAGTTCTGTTACTACTAAATTAACTACAGGATTATAGAAAAGAACAAAAAGACCCAAAAAGTGTTAGTGCGCTGGTTTCGAACCTGTGACCTCCCAGTTGCAACACATGCGTCTCAACCACTAGGCCAATTTCAGTTTTGTTGATCTAATCCAGTCTCTAATATATTTAACCATTCACAAATCTGATGTCATCTTCTCCATACTAAACCTAACCCCACTCACTAACAACCTAATATGATATTTGTATATGTATATCAGTTAGCTAACTAACACAGATATCACATACACAATCACGTTCAACCCACAGACATTCAAACACATACTATTTAAATTTCACAGTAGTTGGATCGAAGGACTTCGAATCTATCACGGTTTCTGGAGTTTTAAAGCTATTGTCGAGCAATGAGGACATGAACATGTTATTGTAAACTCATCAATCAAAGTATGCAGATCAACGCTAAAGCAAGGACTGATCGAGGTTAAAAACATGCAGATGAAGAACAGACGGATTCACGAACTAGTCGGTTTGAGTTAGTATACCTCAAGAGTTGTTAGTTATGCGTGCTTGATGCTCGCTGCTCGCTTCACGGTCGGCGAAGCGGCTTCAGGTGGTCAAGCTCAGGTTGCACGGTTTCTGCAACCTTGATGATCGGAGAGCAGAGGGAGAGCCAGAGGGTTGATAATTCTCGTAAGAATGGGAGAGGGTCGAGATATTATGGAATTTGCCGTTCGAGATTGAGAGAAATAAGGAGGATAGCGATGAGATACTGATTCGGATTGAGATATATCTCAATCTCACAATTTTGAATTGTGATTTTTAGATCATAGGTCCCTCAAGTCTCAAAACTATCGATTTAAGTCCCTCCACTTTCTAAATTAAAGCTTTGCATGCTCAGTTTATTCCAACATCGATGTATACGGTATACCCACGTGCTCGGTTCAAGTAATTTTAGTAGCATATAGTTCCACATGAAATCATAATCACCTAAAAGAACAATTTGCACACGTGTACACGTAAAATTATAAAGTTATAAGTTATGCACATTGAGTTCATTCGATAGCGTTTTAATATTTTAGTCACCAACGATTAGGACCGACTCGACTCGTGTGTGACTGTTCTGTGAACACGACGACTCGTTCTAACATTCCTATTAGATGTATGAATGCATGCGTGTTTGATATAAATAATTGTTCAGTTCGTGTTTGTCCAGAAAAATTCACCTGAATTTGCCGG
>JBCNJP010009526.1:0-11207 GCA_039602395.1 Deinandra increscens subsp. villosa
AGCCTCAGAATCAATCAAGTAGGGACCTTCCCATTTGGGAGCCAACTTTCCATCCCCTGGATTTGTTGTGTTCTGAAATGCCTTTCTAAGGACTAGATCTCCTACTTTAAACCTTCTGATCCTCACATGCTTGTTGTAAGTCTTAGAAATTCTTTGTTGATACGCTGCCATCCTCCAAACCGCTTGGTCTCTCAGTTCATCCAGGGTATCTAAGTCTTCAACCAGGGACTGCTCATTCGAATCCTGGATCTGACCACTGACCCTGAATGTTGGGACCACCATTTCTGTTGGGATAACTGCTTAAGTACCAAAGACCAAGGAAAATGGGGTTTGGCCTGTAGCATTCTTGGATGTGGTCCTGTCTGCCCATAATGCCAAGGGTAGCTCTTCTGCCCATCTTCCCTTCTTCTCTTTCAATCTCTTCTTCAAGTTGTTTATTATAATTTTGTTGCTTGACTCAGCCTGGCCATTGGCCTGAGGATGCACTGGTGTTGATGTTATCATCTTTATACCCCAGGATTAACAGAATCCTGTGGTTCTGCTTCCGATAAATTGGGACCCGTTATCACAAACAATCTCGAACGGTACCCCAAATCTTGTCAGAATGTTTCTTTTAATAAAGGATATGACTTCTTTCTCCCTGACTTGAACGTATGCTTCGGCTTCAATCCATTTTGAGAAATAATATGTCATAGCTAGCATGAATACCTTTCCTCCAGGGGCCTTGGCTAATTTTCCAACGATATCCATCCCCCACCTTATGAAGGGCCATGATGCTGGAATAGGGTACAATGGTTCTGCAGGCTTGTGAGGGACATTGGCGTGTCTTTGACAGGCGTCACATTTCTGGGAGAAATCCTGGGAATCCTTCCTCATGGTAGGCCAGTAATACCCCGTTCAAAGAATCTTGGACATTAAGGATCTGCCCCCTGTATGGTTTCCACAATCACCCTCGTGGATATCCTTGAGAACTTCCTGGGCCTCATCCTTCTCCAAGCACCTCAAATATGTACCTGCAAAAGATTTTCTATACAATATGTTCTTAATAATCACGTACCTGGATATTCTTATTCTAAACGCACGGGCATCCTTCTCGTTCTCTGGAATAGTACCATCCTGCAAGTATTGAATAATTGGTCTGGTCCAGGATTCCTTCTGGGTTGAAGAATCCTGGGTACTGGATACCAGGATTTTTTCTGTTGTGTTGGAATCCTGGGTATCCGTACCTTGGTCTATGGCTGGTGTTAGTATATGAATTATAGGAATATGAGTGTCTTCAAGTGCCTTGAATGCTGAGCCTAGGTTCGCCAATGCATCTGCTTCAGCATTCTCCTCCCTTGGTACTTGTTGAATATTAAAATTTTGAAAATCTTGGGACATTGTTTTTACCATCTCCAAGTATTTGATTAATTTATCTCCTATAGCTGCGTAGGATCCGTTAAAATGGTTAGCTAAAAGGAGAGAGTCAACATATACCTGGATGTGCTGAATTCCCAAGTGTAATGCTAAGTGTAACCCAGCAATTAAGGCCTCATACTCAGCTTCATTGTTAGTTGCTTGGAATCCACATCTAACAGCCTGGGGTATCATGTCCCCAGTGGCGATTTCAGTACGATTCCTAGGCCTGTCCCCCTGATATTTGATGCTCCATCAGTGAACAAGGTCCAGCACCCTGAAATTTCTTCCTGTTGAATCTGCTGGAATTCTTGGTCTGCCTCTTGTTGTATGTCAGTACTGAAATCAGCCACAAAATCAGCTAGAGCCTGGGATTTTATAGCTGTTCTGGCCTCGTAGATCAGATCATATGCACTCAGCTTCACCGACCACTTAGCCATTCGACCTGACATTTCTGATTTTCTCAAAACAGACTTTATAGGGTAGTTAGTTCTAACATGAATTGTATGAGTTTCAAAATAGTGTCTAAGTTTAGTAGATGCCATACTTAGGGCTAATATAAGTTTTTCAAGGTGTGAGTACCTGGATTCAGCATCAAGTAAACTCTTACTTACGTAATACACATGGTGTTGCTGACCTTCGGCATCCTTGGTCAGGACTGCGCTTACCGTATTCCTGTAAACTGCTAAGTATAGGGACAAGGGCTCCCCTGGATTAGGCTTCATCAACAAGGGTGCCGTGGACAAATATGCCTTCAAATCCTGAAATGCCTTCTCGTGCTCTTCCTTCCATTCGAATTTCTTATTCTTCTTCAAGATGTCATAGAATTCCCTGCATCTTTCCGAGGATTTTGATATAAATCTATTCAGGGCAGCAATTCTACCTGTAAGCCTTTGAACATCCTTGGTGCTGGATGGTGATTGTAGGTTGGCAATTGCCCTGATCTGCTCTGGACTTGCCTCTATACCTCTTTTGGTTACCATGTATCCCAGGAATTTGCCTGCTCCAACCCCGAAATGGCATTTTTCTGGATTTAGCTTCATGTTGTATCTATCCGGGATGTCAAAGGAATCCTTAACATCCTAGACATGGTCGCTGATGACCCTGGATTTCACCACCATGTCGTCGATATACACTTCCATCGTGTCCCCCAGTTTTTCTTTGAACATCATATTAACCAATCTCTGGTACGTTGCCCCTGCATTTTTTAGTCCAAAGGGCATAACTATATAGCAATATATACCTGTTGGTGTTATGAATGTTGTATCTTCTTGATCCTGGGGTTCCATCTGAATCTGCTGAAATCCTGAGGTGGCGTCCATGAAAGTCAACATTTCATGGCCTGCCGTTGCGTCGACCATGGAATCTATGTGTGGTAGTGGGAACGGATCTTTTGGGCATGCACGGTTCAGGTCCGTGTAATCTACGCATACCCTCCATTTACCATTTTTATTTCCTACTACCACTTCGTTGGCTAACCACCTGGGAAAATTTACTTCTCTGATCATCCTTGCTTTCAGTAGTCTATCCACCTTGTCCTGGATTATGACGTTCTTTTCTGGTGCAAACTTTCTCCTCTTTTGGTGTATGGGCCTGAAAGAGTTATCAATTCCAAGTTTATGTGTAATAATGGATTTAGAAATACCTGTCATGTCGTCATGGGACCAAGCAAAGGTTGACATCCTGGTCCTGAGTAGGTTCACTAATTGTTCCTCTATTGGCCCTGGAATATTTGTTCCAATATAGACTTTCTTCCCTGGATTTGAAGAATCTAACTCAATAGCTTTGACGTCTTGCTCCCTCGCTTCCAGGGTTTCCCGGGCCTTTTTCTTTAATTGCTATCCTTGTCTCTGTTTGGAGGATATTTTCATCGACGTAGTGTAACATTCTTTGGCGTCTTGCTGGTCGCTGTGGACTATGATCACACCCCAGGGCGTAGGCAGCTTCACACATTGATGGTACGTTGAGGGCATAGCCCTGTTGTCATGAATCCAGGGTCTACCCAGGATTACGTTGTACCCTGATGGTGCGTCCATTACACAGAAACGTTGAATTGAGTTGAGCCCTTCTACATAGACTGGAAGCTTGATTTCACCCAAGGTATTTTTTGTTTCACCACTGAAACCCACGAGTACCGTGGATTTTGAGATGATCTCTGAGTGTGGAATTCCCATCATTTGCAAAGCTTCCAACTGGATTATATTTACCGAGCTGCCTCCGTCGATTAAGATTCTCTTTACAATGTTGTTGGCGATGTGAAGGGTTATCACCAACCAATCATGATGAGGGTCTATGATATCGCGTCTATCGTCTTCCCCGAACGTAATTTCCTTGACATCGGGTCAAACAGAACTCTTCCTGGGTCTTCCCTCTCTATCTGACTTGGATTCTTTGGCATGTCTTTTCGCTGCAGAATAAGAGGTACCATAAATATCAGAACCACCAGAAATGAAATGGATTACCTTAGCATCTGGGGGTGGTGAGGATGCTCTCTCAAGATGGCCATCGTCGCATCCAGAATCCTGGGACCTTGCACCATTTTCCCTGGATTTTGGGTTCTGCTCCCTGGATTTATCCTTCTTCTTTCCTAGGAGCTCCTTCAAGTAACATTTGCTGAGTAGATAGCTAATTTCTCTCCTCAGGGCCATGCAATCCTCGGTTTGGTGACCAAAGTCTTCATGGTAGGCACACCATTTGGACTTGTCCTTCCAAGTAGAAGGTCTATCATTCTTCTTGGGCCATCTTGCTTTGTCTCCAAGATCCTGCATAGCAAACACAACACCAGAAATATCAGTAGTAAAACAATAATCATTAAGGGAAGGATATTCTTCTTCCTCTTCGTCTTGGTCCACACTGTTCACTCGACGTTCATCGGGCCTTGAGTATGGCTTAGATCGTTGTGACCTAGGATGTGAGGATTCTGATTTCCTGTTGGAGGTGTTGAATGCTGGGGAGGATTCACCCTTTCCTAGGATTTGCTTGTCCTCCTCTAGCCTGATGAAGCGTAGAGCCCTATGACGAACTTCGTCCATCTTGTTGCACGGGTTCATAACCAGGTCTTCATAGAATGGCGAGTCTTTGCTAAGTCCCATCTTAAAAGCCTGGACTGCAGTCGCCATGTCCATGTTTGGGATTTCCAAGGCTTCTCTGCTAAATCTATTGACGTAATTCCTTAGGGTTTCACCTGCATTCTGGGTTACCCTATACAGATCACTTGTTAGTTTTTCAAAGCTACGGCTGCAAGAGAATTGGTTGTTAAATAAATTAATCAAATGTGAAAATGAAGTAATAGAGTAAGGAGGAACATTTAGGAGCCATTTCAAGGCTGCCCCTGTTAGGGTAGACCCGAATCCTTTACATAAGCATGCCTCCTTAATTTCATGGGGCATGTAGATAACCTCCATTCTTTCACGGTACTGCGCCACATGTTCTTCAGGGTCTGTCGTGCCGTCATAAGGTTTCATGTTGGGTGTTTGAAACCTTTTGGGTATCTCCACGTCACATATTGGTGGAGCAAACCTGGAAAATCTATGACTCGCTGGTCCAACTTCAGGGATAGGTTGCACAACTCCTGGGACACTCGAGATCATTTGCTTGAGCTTTTGGATTTCTCGTTCCATTGATAGGTTGATCCCTGGATCCTGCACTGAACTGTTAGTATTAGCATAATGGACGAAAGTTTGAGGAGTGTTACCGACATCCCGGGTCGTATTTGTCCCAGGATTAACGAATGGTTCCCTGATGGTGGACATCCTGGGTAAATCAGCTTGGGTCATTTGAGCGGCATAGGATGTTGATCTCCTGTCCAGTGGGGTGACACCTTCATGTACCCTGGAATTGCTTCCAGGGTTGCTGAAATTCAGAATTCTGGGGTCGAGTGGAGAAGGCTGAACCGACGTAGCCCTGGGTAACTCTGATCTTATGCTCGTCAATTGGGCCATGAATTCCTGGTTCACCTTTTGTTGGAGTTCAATGTGGCGCTCCATCTTACCGAATGTGGCTAGGATATCAGTATTAGATATCAAGACAGGGTCATCTGGGATGTTTTCAGTTTCGATCACTTAATGGTTGACTATCGGTCCGTCGCTGTGTGTAGCTGAAGCTGAAGTGTTAAACCTTGGAGCCGATGAGGTGACTCCACTTGTCGAAATACTGTTCCTTGGACCCGGTGGGGTAACTCCAGTTGTTGAAGTAGTCACGGCAGAAACCGGAACATTTGAGGTGTTCATTTGTGTTGACATTTTTTGATAGATTTTGGTAAAAATCAAGTTTAGGATGAACCTGAAAAGAGTTTGACAAAAAATTGACACCAATTGCCCCACGGTGGGCGCCAAATTGTTTTGGCTAAAAATTACTTAAGTTGATTTACCAAGATTTGAACCAAATAAGATTGTGAGGTTTGGTGCCTAGGATTAAGATACGAAAACTGTTTGTAAAAATCCTGGGACAATAGCTGAATTCCAGGGACAACAACCAAAATCCTGGGTTAAAATGTAGGTTTGATTACGAAATTGATTATAAAATTTAGTAACACAAATGAAACCTTGAATGCAAGTAACAACGCCGAGAATTTTACTAGGGAAAAGCCCTTAGCCCTTAGATGTCTCTAAGGCACCGCCGGCACAAAAATCCCGGGTAGCGATAACACACGCTACCAATTTATTGATCACGTAAATGTTTAAGTACAGTGAGTAAGCAGAGAATAGAATACGAGAATACAATGAGTAAAGCTCGAGTGAGCTGAATAATAAGTCTAAACGTCCTATTTATACTCCTAGCTCTTCAACAACTTGTCCGATATTCCAGGGATCTTCTATTCAACGTCTCTTCCAGCTGGTTGACCGAGTTTTCAGCTAACAACCTTTGACCACGTGCGAAATTAGTCTTTAGCTTATTCCATTCGACCGTTGGTAGACTTCGTCAACCTGTCCTTGATCAGATATAGGCACAAAATGCATTAGTAACAATGTCCTAGCATGCAGGGTCATTTCCACATGCTGGGTCATTCGTATAATATGAGTGACCCTGGATTATACTCATCCTGGGTCATAATAATGTATGACAGAAATAAAATAAATACGAACTTCCCTGGATTACGATGACATCCTGGGACATTACCTCAATTTTGATTCGTTCAGGGTTATTCAGTGGTACCTGCTAAATTCTGGGTTATACAATTCCTGGGTCAATCCTGCCCTAAGCCTATACCTGTACCCTGGATTACCAGCCGAAAATTCAGGGTATAACACAAACTAAAAAGGATTTTGTGAACATGTTATGCATTGAAGATGTGCATGAATCTTCATACATAACATTTTGATCACACATTAAATTGCTTGACCCAAAATTAAAACTTAAGTCTTTGCCATCCAACTTGTAAAGGACACTTGTGGATGTTGTTTTACTCATCGGTACACAATGGTAAAATAGCACTTACATGGCAAATTCCCAGTCACTGGTACACAGTGGTGGATAAATTTGCGCGTTCTTGGTTGACGACTTATAGCGAGTTAAGTGGTGAGACCTTGACCCGTGGCATAAGATGGGACAAAACATGACTACAAATCACTTGATGCAAGTACACAGGTGTTGTTTGTAAGTCCCATTCTATCTAGGAATTGCACTAGTAATGCAATTACTGATCGTCACTTACCTTTTGAGTACATCATTTCTAGTAGATCAACTGATGAAATGATGATATGTCAATTGGATCATAACCTTAATAACATTAATTGTTTAAATAGTTTAAACATTGGGTGTAAAATTTATTAAGGAATAATTATCGAAAATATTGATTTTTGAACTTTATCTATTTTGTAGATCCCTCCTCAAAACATTGTTGGTCATGCTTTTCGTCAAATGTTTAAAAGGGAAAAGCTCAATGGATCGAATTTCAATGATTGGTATCGTCAACTGAGGATTTTCCTAAGAGTTGAAAGAAGAACCGATGTCCTTGAAAATCAGTGGCCGACCGAACCAGCTGCTACTGCCAGTGATCAAGAAAAAGCATAGTACAACGCTGAATATAGCAGATATGATGAAGTTGCTTGTTTGATGATCTCTAGTATGACTCCTAATCTTCAAAAGCAACACAAACTTCATACTCCTTATGATATGATCAGAGAATCAAAGAAGATGTATGAAAAACAAGTTGGAGTTGAGTTGTTCGACTTAGTTGTGGAACTCCACGACTTAAAGCTTCAAGCTGGAAAATCGGTCAGTAGTCATGTGCTCAAAATGAAGAGCTACTTTGACAAATTAAAATCACTCAACTATGGATACAATCAAGTTGTTGCAGTTGGCATGATTCTCAAATCTCTTACAAAGGATTATGAGGGTTTTGTGCGCAACTACAACATGCATAGTATGACTAAAACCATACCCGAGCTTCATGCCATGCTTGTTGAGTATGAGAAGACCATTCCAAAGAAAGCCATTGAAACTCCCCAAGTACTCTTGATAAAAGGGGGAAAGATCCAAAAGGCTAAACAACTGCAAAGGTCGAAGGGAAAGAATGATGGGAAAAGAAAAGGCAAACAAATTGCTTATGTTCCAAAACCAAAAAAGACCTCCGGCTAAAGACCAGACTTGTCACCACTACTCTGAAGTGGGACACTGGAAGAGGAACTGTCATGTCTACCTAGCTGAGTTGAACAAGAACAAGAAGAAGCAAGCTAGTGGGACTAGTACTTCAGGTATCTTCACAATTGAATTATTTTCCTTTTCTAAACATAATTCATGGGTTTATGACATTGGTTGTGGAACCCATATCTGTAATTCGTTACAGGGACTTAGAAAAAGAAGGAAGATGAAGCCTGGAGCTTTGCAGTTGTTCATGGGTAATGGTCTACCAGCACATGTTGAAGTTATAGGAGAATATCATTTAGTTCTTCCTTTCGGTTTAATTCTTATTTTAGACAATTGTCATTATGCACCTTCTATTACTAGAGGTGTCATTTCAGTTTCCTTGTTGAAAAACCATGGATTTATTAATGTTTTTTATAATATCGGTATTTCATTTTCTAAAAATAATGTTCATTATTTTGATCCTATTCCTTGTGATGGTATTTATGAAATTGATATGCGTGGTTTTGACTCAAATAATTCAATGTATAGTATTAGTAAAAGAGTCAAGACTAACTTGGATTCTACCTATCTTTGGCATTGTCGTCTTGCTCATGTAGGCAAGAACCGCATTGAAAGACTTCAACGTGAAGGAATCTTACAATCAAATGATGAATCATTTGATAAGTGTATTTCTTGTATTTCAGGCAAGATGACAAGGAAACCTTTTCTGCATAAACCAAAAAGGGCTAAAGCACTTCTTGGACTAATTCATATTGATGTTTGTGGCCCATTTAGACATGTGTCAAGACAAGGTTCTAGCTACTTTATAACTTTCACGGATGATTTCAGTCGTTATGGTTATGTTTCCTTGCTTAAACATAAACATGAAGTTTTTGAAACATTCAAAGAGTTTAAAAATGAAGTAGAAAATCAACTCGGCAAGACCATCAAGATCTTTCGTTCGGATCATGGTGGAGAATACTTAAACCAAGAGTTTAAGGATTATCTAAAAGCATGTGGAATTGTCCAACAGCTCATTCCTCCATACACTCCACAGCATAATGGAGTTTCTGAAAGGAGAAATCGAACCTTGCTACAAATGTTGAGATCAATGATGAACCTTACGACTCTCCCAATTTCATTTTGGGATTATGCTCCAGAGACTGTTGTACGCATTCTCAATATGGTTCCAACCAAGAAGGTTGACAAGACACCACATGAATTGTGGCATGGAGATGTCCCTATTTTGTCTTACTTAAGAGTCTGGAGATGTGAGGCACTTGTGAAGCGAGATACACCTGACAAACTTCAACCCAGAACTACTAAGTGCATCTTTGTAGGATACCCTAAGGAAATAATGGGTTACTACTTCTATAATACTACCAAAAACACTGTTCGAGTGGCTCGATATGCTGAGTTCTTTGAGAAGAATCTAATAGCTCAAGAGAACAATGGGAGAATTGTAGGACTACTAGAAGATGTGTCACCTTCTGAAACTCCTAGCAATCATCAACTTGGGGGGGGGGGGGGAATGTTCAAAGTAATTAACCTCAAGTCGATTAGTGCGATTCTACTTCGAAGGTCCGAAAGGACTATACATACTCCGGATAGATGGATGGGTCTAATCGAATCCGAGGAACATGAATTAGGAGATCTCAATGAACCTCCGAGCTTCAATGCTGCATTATCAGATCTAGAATCTGACAAATGGCTTGAAGCTGCGAATGTGGAAATGAAATCCATGTAAGAAAATCAAGTCTGGAGCTTGGTTGATCTTCCACCTAATGTAAAAACCGTTGGGTGTAAATGGATATTCAAGAAGAAGACCGACATAGATGGAAATGTACACACCTATAAAGCTCGTCTCGTGGTGAAAGGTTATACTCAACGTTTCGGCGTTGACTATGATGAGACTTTTTCTCCACTTGCTGACATTAGAGCTATTAGGGTTCTCTTAACCATAGCTGCGTTCTATGATTTTGAGATATGGAAAATGGATGTATGAGTGCTTTCTTAAATGGTTACTTGGATGAAGAAGTCTATATGGATCAACCTGAAGGTTTTATTGATTCAAAACATCCCAACAAAGTATGCAAGCTTCAAAGGTCCATTTATGCACTAAAGCAAGCATCAAGAAGTTGGAATAAACGATTTGATGAAGAAATAAAAGTTTGGTTTTATTCAAAATCCTGATGAGCCATGTGTATATCGCAAAGCTAGTGGGAGTAATGTTACTTTCCTTGACTTATATATAGATGACATATTGATTATAGGAAAACACATTCCAATGTTGCAAGATGTAAAATCTCATCTTGGGAAGTGTTTTGCCATGAAAGATTTGGGTGAAGCAGCATCTATTCTTGGAATCAAGATCTATAGATATAGAACAAAGCGGTTACTTGGACTAAGTCAAAGTGCTTATATTGATAAGATCTTGAAACGATTGAAGATGGAGAATTCTAAGCGTGGTGTTGTACCCATGCAGGAAGGACTTGGTCTATCGGTCAAACAAGGTACTTCTACACCTGATGAGGTCAAGCATATGCAAAGAGTTCCATATGCTTCGACTGTAGGATCTATAATGTATGCAGTGAGATGCACTAGACCTGATCTAGCGTTTGCGCAAAATATCGTTAGCCGATTCCAACAGAATCCAGGTGAAAGTCACTGGACTGCTGTTAAGACCATTCTTAAGCACCTGCTGGCTACTAAAGATTTGTTTATGGTGTATGGAGGAAATCCAGATTTAGAGCTCAAAGTGACCTGATACTGTGATGCTGGATTTCAGACTGATAGAGATGACACGAAGTCTCAGTCAGGGTACGTCTTCGTTCTAAATGGAGGCGCTGTGGATTGGAAGAGCAAGAAGCAAACCATAGTTGTTATGTCTGCAACAGAGTCTGGGTACATTACTGCCTCAGAAGCTGCGATGGAAGCAGTCTGGATAAGGAAGTTTATTTGTGGGCTTGACGTGATCCATTCAAGTAGCTTACCCATTGATATGTACTGTGATAATACTAGTGCATTAATCATTGCCAAGGAACCTGGAGTTCAGAAAGGTGCCAGACATTATGCTAGAAGATATCACTATGTTCGTGAACAGATCGAATTAGGGGAGATCAAACTACTCAAAGTTCACACAGATGTTAACTTAGATGATCCCTTTACAAAAGCTTTATCTAGACCAAAGCTTGAAAGGCATGCCGAGGGCATGGGACTTAAATTAGCCAGTTAAGTCATGAAAA
>JBCNJP010009527.1:0-28843 GCA_039602395.1 Deinandra increscens subsp. villosa
CGGAGTATAACCGCGTTGGGGGTATGATCCAGACCAGGATCCAAGTCTTTGATTACAACCGAGCCAACAAAGTATTGTGATATACGAAAATCTATGTTTTACAAAACAAAGTATAGTAAATCAGTTTCAGCGGAAGCTGTTACACGTACAAAGTTGTAGTTGTTTACAAATGTAGAAATTGAAATTTGTTTGGAAAATTTGTATTAACGCCCAAGATTTGTGCAAAAGTAGTACTGCCGCCACCCGTGCCATCCATGATCCTCCAAGCTAACCTGAAAAGCATTCAACAATCAAGTGTCAGCCATGGCTGGTGAGTTCACTAAAGCAGTCTACCCGTCACAGGTAGACCTAAAGTTTATGAATAAAGACAGGTACAACACAATCAATATCATAAGACCAGTAAAATTTCCATATCGTAGGTAGCTAGCCTAAGTTATGCACACTTGAATTGTTCGCAACCGAAGCTGACAATGTATAGGTATTACCTACGGATTTTGCCTTCCCGTGTCCTGAAAGACCACGGAGGGTAGGGTAACATTGGTCCCAGTCCGACCGCCAGTCGGGTTGGCGCATCACGTGCACCGCTGGGCGGGGGTGTCAATCCCCAGTAGTACTACTCAACATCACCTAGCTATTCTATATTAACGGCCCGAATGTAAGGACTTTTTAGTTTATCAATCAATTCAATGATACATATGATATTTGGTCGGAAAAGTTTACTTAGTAAGAAATACCTTACCGTTGCACGTTATCATCCCTGAAAGGACATAACAACATATAGTAATGAACTCACCTTAGGGGGGCACTGGTACACAGCAAAAGATTTAACAAGTCGGTCACACATCAACCTGTTTGGGTAAAATATGGCCTAAACGGGTTAGGAGGTGTCGCGAGGACGAAAATAGCAATCTTAGCACCTAAACATGTTTCATGTAGTCACACAAGTCATATAATGCATACACAAGTTTCAGATTGAGAGAATTTCAAAGAATTGCCATTTTGGTCAAAGTTGACTCAGAAAGTCAACTTCAACACTCAAACTAGTGGCATAGTCAAAATCTACATACTTAGGAGTTTGGATCTTAAATTTTGCAGGCTTAAACTACTTGTTAAACATGACTTGTTGCAAAAAGAATCAATCGAAAACATCAAATAACGAAGAAGTTATGCACGTTGCAAGTTGACCCATTTGGCACATAGTTAACTAGTTCATGAAAATTTGAAATTGGCATAACTCACTCAATTTTTGGGTTTTAAACCTCAAATGCTCCAGATCCTATATTTAATATGTGTACATCAATTTAAAATAGCAAACACCCCAACATAATAAGGTTTACATGTCCGACCCGTTAGAAAAGTCTACTTTTTAAAATTCCAAACAGCTTTGAGTACCTGTTTTGCAGCAGCAGTTTGGGTGACCAAACGAAGGTTTTAGAAGGCGTATAAATAGCCTTGTAAAGCTAAGACATCCTAGTTTATCACCCAACAAGAATCAATCATGTTTGATCAAAAATGAGCAAGTTATGGCTATTGAAAGTTGACCAAAAATCAGTTTTGTTGCAGAAGGTCAAAGTAGGCAAATTGAATTTGATTAATCCATAATTTGATCAAAGCTTGGAGTTTGTTTACCAAAACCTCCAGATCTTAGTTTTAATATATAAACATCAATTTCAAGTTGCAAACGCACCATTAAAACAAGGTTTACATGCCCAACCAATTTGCAAAGTCCACTTCTCACAGAAAATGACAGCTTTGAGTACCCGACTTGCAGCTGTGTTTTGACTAACCAAACGGGGGTTTTAGAAAGTGTGCGAATAGCCGTTGGAAAGCTAAGACATCCTACTTTACTAGGGAAAAAGAATCAACCAGTTTCGAGCAAAATTGAGAGAGTTATGGCTGCTGCAAGTTGACCAAAATTTCTGGTCAAAGCTGTTAGAATTTTTAAGTTTATAAAAATTTAGGATTTCAATTCTATGCTAACATTTGCTCCATTCAACACTTACTAACAAGTTTATAACCATAATAACATGTAATTTCTGTCATGAACAAGATCATATCCTAATCATAGCAAAAACTCATCAAGTAACTAGCATACAAGGGCATAAACGTCCAAATTTCACAACTAAGCACCCAATGTACATAAGAGATCACTCATAGCAGAAATTTAAGCTCAAAACCCAGCCCCAATCACGAGTTCAATTCTGTCCCGAATCACAAGTTAACACATCTTAACCTAAAACATGAAATAAGAGCATAGCAACACTCCATTTAGCACATAAACACCGAAAATCACACATGCAACCACAAATTCGGATTTCAAAAAGTTAGGGCTTACTAGATTGGGTGAAAATCGCAGATTTGAGGGAGAAGAGGAGATGATGAAGCTTGCTTGAGTGTTATTGCAGCTTGGTTTAGCTCGAATCCACCTCCTAGGGCTCGATTTCTCGAAAATCTTGAGTGTATGTGTGTGGGCGTTGGAGAACCGTGAAGAGAGAGAGATGGGATGAAGATGATGTCGTGAAGAATGAGGGAGAGGGGAGGAGATGCAGATTTTTGTGTTTTAAAATAATTACACAATGGCCCCTCATCTTTGCTTTTTAAACATATAAGGTATAAAACTCATTTAAATGGGTTTTTGTTAAAAAGTTATAAAGTTAAAATTCTAAAAATGTTTCCAAGTGTTTTTTTTTAAATTATTTAACATGTAAGATTTAGTCGGGTTACATAAATTTATCATTTATACATGAAAATCCAAATTTTCACACAAAGCCCGGTTTAGCATAAAAATGCAATTTTTCATATTTAACACATAAGGTCACGAAAGGAATTTACAACCAAGTCACCAAAGTCAAATAACAAGTAAACATAAGTAAACATGAAATAAATCAAATAAGGGGTCTCAGGCTCGCTAACGGAACTAACGGGACTAACGGTAAAAGTTAACGGAGTTAACTCGGGAAGTGACGGTTGTCACACTATATATATAATTATATATATATATAAATATATATATGAAATATATAAAAAATATATATTTGTATCTTATTCGAATTATTCGAATCGAATCGAATTTGAAAAATCAAATTCGAATTCGATTCGAATTCGACTTAATTAATCGAATCGAATTAGGATTCGATTCGAATAAATCGAATAAGGAATTCGAATTTCTTATTCAAATTCGAATCGAGTCGAATTTCGAATTATTCGAACGGGATTCGAATAATGAACACCCCTAATGGAGACCGTAAGCTATACATCTAATGTTTTTAAATTAGTTTTTTTGGATAAGGAGGGTTTTTAAGTGAACCTTACCCTATTCTTATAATTTTTTATGTTTTTCACATGTTTGGGCTTGGAGTATAAGGAGCTGCCCTTGAATTACGGGTCGGGTCAGCTCTCTGTCCGTTTGTTTGAGGGTCGCGTATATAAAGGACTCTTCATACTAAAAGATCTATGGGTTGTCGTGTATTCATCTTCTATGGATGAATTAGTGTTGCTCGTTAGGTTGTTGTGTCAGTTGTTGAGTTCTGGTTATATTCAGATCATCAAGTAGATGATCTGATTGTTTGATTGTGCTTTTTTTAGTCTTCCGTTGTATCTTTATTGATTCTTGTAAACTTCCATCGATTATGGGTTTATAACATCTTGGTTGGGGTATTTGGAGTATTTTAATTCCTCAAAATTTGATTTATGGACTTCACTTCTAAGTGTGTTATAGGGCTAAACAATGGACATTAAACAATCTGGAGCTTAGCCCTATGAAAGACTTAAGATGTCCATAGTGGAACTGATTTATGGTATGCTAGATTATTTTATTACAAATTTTTATAGGAGTGAAGTCTGTTATAGGGCTAAACAATATGGATAACTCTTTTCATTGTGAAGTTTGTCATAGGACTAAACAACATAAGGAGCCTTTTTTCGCTTGAGTGAACACACATCAAAAGAATTAGGTGAACTGACACACCTTGACGTGTGGGGACCTTACAGAGTTCCAAGTAGAAAATGATTTATGTGTTTTCTAACTATTGTTGATGATTAATTACTCCAGAGCTACTGTTTGGGTTTATTTAGTGAAAATAAAAGTGAATATTTTATAATGTTCAGAATTTTGTGAGTATGGTTAAAACTTGGTTTAGAAAAAACACAAAAAATTTTAGGAGTAATAATGGGACAAAATTCATAAATAAACGGATGCATGATTTTTGTATTACAAAAGGGATTATGTTGTTTGGGTTTATTTAATGAAAAACAAAAGTGAATATTTTATAATGTTCCGAATTTTGTGAGTATGGTTAAAACTCGGATTAGGAAAAACATTAAAACTTTTAGGAGTGATAATGGAACAAAATTCATAAATAAAGAGATGCATGATTTTTGTATTACAAAAGGGATTGTTCATCGGGTCATTTGTGCCTATACACCTCAACAAAATGACATTGTAAAAAGAAAACATATACACTTGTTGAATGTTGCTAGGACTCTTATGTTTCAAGGGAGTTTTCTACTTACTTGATAAACATGAATTTGTGTATGGTGTTCATCCTATGTTTAAGTCATCTTAGATTGGTAGGTTGTCTCTGTTTTAGCACTGTAAACAAGAATAATAAATTTAAAAGTAATGCTGAGATATGTGTTTTACTTTGTTATTCAAACAGAGAAAGGGTTATAAATTGTGGTATCTTTATAATAAAATGAGTAAACTTCGTTATTAGTCCCCAACGTTTGTTGAGATATGTGTTTTATTGTCTTGTTCTCAAGAGACGTGAAATTTTATGAATATATTATTTAAGGAGAACAAACATAAAGATGAGTCATTTTTTTGTGAAACAAACAAATTTTTTTTAACATGTCTGAAACTGCATTGTGTGTGCATTGTGTGTGCATTGTGTGTTGTTTTTCACAAATGGTTTTCATTATTCATACTCCTGATTTCCCCTTAACAACAATCAACATTCAAACAGATACAATAAACAATTCTTGTTAAGAAAATATACATAATTTGCTTCCCCATCATATATATTATATATATATCAATGAATTGGTCAACAACGGTGGATGATAACGAATATGATGATTAAAGCTTGTAGATTCCTGATGGATCGGCATTCTGAACTATCCATGGATGCTCAAGAAGCTTGTGCAAAGGCATTCTCTTTGAAGTTTCTCTAACGAGCATCTGCGTTTTTAACAAAAACATTTATAAATAACATTGAAAATTCTAAAATCTAAATACAAGCACACGCGAGATTGTGATATGAAGTACCTGACTGATTAGATCCTTTGCTGCTGAGGATACCACTGGTTTTGGTGGAAACTTCAAATCTACTAGCAAAATCCTGCACAATGAGCTCAAAGATCACTCTACATACCCAAAAAATTCAAACTTCTGTAACATGGTGATGGCAATTTGACTCGTTTACAAATTCTGTTTTTGTTTTATCTTTAACGAGCCAAAAGTCAACAAAGTTAGCTCAGAAGAGAATGGGTCATAGGATGCCCAATATGTACTTTTTAATCATAATAGTGATAAACTTGACATTAAATAGTTGTTAAGAAAAACTAATGTTTAAGGTCAACTCAACCCTTCCATTTTTCTAATTTAGAGTCACTAAATCAATCCATTTGTTTTGAAAACTGCAATACCTTTTGTATGTGTCAGAGTGTTCTTTTGCTTCAAAGGGAGGAACACCATAGAGGAATTCATAGCATAGAATGCCAAGACTCCATATGTCTACACTTGCATCATGTTCAGCACTCTCCACTGTAATTCAACTGTTAACTTAGAAAATAAAACAACATAATTATTTAAGTTTTGTATTTAAATAAATATGTTTTTACCCATTTCTGGTGGTAGATAATCTAGAGTGCCACACATGGTCTGCCTGCGATTGAATGTGTGCACAGACCAACCAAAATCAGCAATCTTCAATTCACCCTGAAAGAGAAGACAAGTTCACATTGTAGTTCTACCAAATCAATTGTCAAACACAAAATAGAAAATTAATATACATAAAATATGAGATTAAACAAGGTTACCTGTTGACCAATCAAGAGATTCTCCGGTTTAATATCTCTATGAATAACATGCTTCCCATGACAATATATAAGAGCCCGCGCTAAGGAAGCAATATACTATCGCAAAAAAAAAAGATTAATTTTAGTTAATCATTTACATAGGTTTTGTTGGAAATATTGGATCAAGTAAACTTGATACACACCAATTTGTAAAGAACAAAACCACACATAAAACTCCTACTAAGACTACACATCAACTTGCTAACAACTCCTAATAATATTCGAACAAATAATGAACAAAACTAAACAATTATCTTTAAAACATAACCATTTAAACTAAGATTAATCTCTTCTAATTAAATTCAATCTTTATCCAGTCATTAAGATTAACCTTCAGATTTTGTGTTGTAAATTTTTTATATCTGAAGTAAATAAAATCTGTAATCAGTAGCAATATGACAACTAATAGCAATATGAAAGACTTACAGTAGCAGCACGTCGCTCACTGAAGTGCTTGCACCTTTGCAGCTCCTTGTAGAGTTCTCCTTTGGCAGCATACTCCAAAATCAGATAGACTCTTTTCTGCAGAAATTGTTCTTTGTTTACTATTAACTATGTTGCAGATCTTAAAAAAAGTAGCAAAATAGAAGGATTTATACCTGATCATAGAAGTAACCATAGAGTCTTAGGATGTTAGGGTGTCTAAGATGGCTTTGAATTTCGACTTCACGGCGAAGTTGGTGCTCCACCTGAGATTGTTTAAGTTGGCTTTTGAAAAGCACCTTCAGTGCAACAATATGGTTGCTCTGTTTCAGAAAACACAAATATTGTTAAAATATAGATGAGATATCAATAGTTTGATTATAACAGGACATTTGACACAGTAAGTCAGATAAATCCATACCATAGATAAAACTATTTATACAAAATGGTTAGGACTGTTGAAAATTGAACTTCAAGGATATAAACAGCATAGCGCAAAGAATGCATGCTTGAATTATCAATAACAATCTATGTTCAATGATGATAATGGTCTACCTATATTCCTCTACAAGAGATCATATCGCACAGATAGCCATGAGCTCCATATCCTTATCCCAAAAGTACAAAAAGTCCGGAACAATGGGCACCCATATTCACCATTAAACTAAGAATCAATCTTTTAAGTAGAAAACATTACAAGTTATCTCTCATCATGCGCAGCCCCACAGTCTTCCATAAAAGTAAAATATATTGTGAATGTGGTCGTAAGATGGTTCAAAACTATATATTTTTCCTAAAATTACTATTGAAATGTTCAAACATGTCTATAAAACTCAAAAGAACATCACAGGATTTGCTAGAGCAAAAACAGAGTAAAATACAAAGATTAGTTGCATAGATTTCTAAATTAGGAAACCAGAAACAATCAACAACCTAAGCAAACATTATCAGCTCATAAAGATCTAAAACAGGATATGTAAACAAGATTTAATCTACTAACCCTCTTTTCCCTAGCTATATAAACATGCCCAAACTTCCCTCTTCCAAGTGGCTTCCCAATGTCAAAATCATTAAGCGTCCACCTCCTCTTTTCTGCTGCTGCCTCCGTTGAAGCCTGTATAAAACATCACAAACCCTAGAAATTAATAAACATTTCATAACAACAAGATCATCACAACATTCTCAAACTCATGACTCTATCATGGAGATTTTGTAACCAAAATAGAGCTACAGTGATTAATATACTTGTAACTTGAAATATCAAACTTTTGTGACACAAACATTCGAACTGTATCTCTATCCCCCAATTTCATAATAAATACAATTTCATCCTCAAAATTTAGATTTCAAAACGATAATGAGAGAAAGGGCGTAATATCGTAACAACAACAACAACAACATCATTAGATGTAAGATCCAAACATAAAATCGAACCCTAACACGAATTACAAGCCCTAAGATCGTCTAAAACCTAGAATACGGGGAGCCAATAGAAATACGTCGTAACAACAACAACAACATCATCATTAGATGTAAGATCCAAACATAAAACTGAACCCTAACGCGAATTACAAGCCCTAAGATCGTCTAAAACCTAGAATACGGGGAGCCAATAGATATACGAAATCAAATGATCGTTAAGAGAATCAGTAACGTACCTTTTGTGCAGGCGGCGTTTCTGTAGCGATTGCCATGAGAGGGCGAGGGATTCTAGAGAGAGAAAACTGGAGATAGAGAGAGAAGGGAGGCAGAGTAACGGGAGGGGGAATGGGAATTCGTTTGAATAAAGAGACGGGGGATCTGATTTCTCTCTAACGGTCATATTAATGGAGGAGCGTCATTTGAAAATAATTTATGATTCTGAAAGTACTAAACAAACCCTCAAGTTTTATCATCTTTATAGTGTTTTTCCTAAACTATAACCGTATATCAGTTTTGGACTGGTTATTAAAATACCGAAGACGTGTTTTACGTTTATATAATGTATTTGTAGATTTGTAGATTTGTAGATTTCATCGTTTATGTTTAAAAAGCATATCAATTATCGACTGTACCTACGATACTTTATGCGTTTGGATTGTTACATATTTTTTTCAGTTTTATTTTTTTAGGTAGCGTTATAAAAATACAATTGATTTGTGTGTTCGTTTTATTTTTTAAAAATTTAAAAGAAATTGTTAACTATAAAAAAGTAAAACATGGTATGAATAACTTCTTTGACCAATGCTGCCATGTCACATGTCGGTCTAGGTGGACGCCACGTGGCATAATAATTTTTTTTTAAATTTTTTATTCTTTGTTTCTTATGTAAACGTAACGATTTAACACATGATTTGGTGGTAGTTAGACATGGTTGTTTCTGTTTGGTAGCTGGTGTTAAGTTGTTGGTGTAATAAGCACAATCGTGTAATATTGATTTTTTTTCTATTTCCAAACTCAACGAATTAGTAAAAGAGTTGGTGGTATAATAAGTACAGTCGTTTAACATTCATCTTTAGGTTGTAGGCTCGATACTTTAAGACAGTTTAAATGTTTGGGTAGTTACACGTTTTTTTTCTTCTTATTTTCTTACATGGCGTTATAGCAATGCAACTGTTTTGTATGACCAAGTTATCCCTACGATAACGCACGAGCGTTGTAAACACCGACGAAGCTTAGTGGAGACCGGGGGGCGACCCCCCCCCCCCCCCCCCCCGTTTTTTTCCGGCCGTAGTGCTAATTTTTACGATTTTTGAATTTTTTTTATATATATTGAGAACCGCCCCCCGAGATTAGGATCCGTGACTTTTCGCCCCCCCCCCCCCCCCCCTCTTCAAACTTTTCGCTGAAGCTTCACCAAATGGTTGTAAAATCATGTTTATTATATTTTTGGTTGCCTCGGTGATTTAGTGTCCCGATGTCCCTAGTTTCACGTAATTTTTTTAACGGCAGTATTAGAGTATTGTATTATGTATGTCACTTTGTATTTTGTATAAGGGTCCAGTCTGTAATTATTGTGATTATAAATAGGTGTATCAATGAATGAGAAGGCAAGCATTATTGTGCTAATATGGTATCATCCTAATCATCCCAATTCTCTCGATCCTCTGACCTCTCTCCAATCTTCCATTATTTTCGTTTCTCCCCTTTTCCCTCCCAGAATTTTCGTAGCCTCCTGCTCCTCCATCTAACCCTAATTTTGACGGCAGCCTTCTTGCTTATTCTCCACTCTTGCTTTTCCGAGATCAATCATGTCTCCCTTTCCTCATCCTGCCCTAGCAGTGACCAACATCAAGAACTATATACCCATTCCCTTGGACACCACGTCTGGGAAATACCTTCAATGGGTCGAACTCTTCAAGATCCATTGTAAGGCCTTTGATTGCATCGACCATCTTCACCGCACCTCGCCACCCACCGTCACCAAGCCCAAGCCCCCTCCTGCTGATGCAGAAAAGGCAGCCAAGGAGGACACACAGATTTCCGATGATCTTGAACTCTGGGGGCGCGTAGATGCCGCTGTGATGCAGTGGATCTACAGTACTATTTCACAAGATCTTCTCTCTACTCTCATCAAAAAGGATTCCAACGCATGTACTGCCTGGAAAACTCTTCAAGAAATCTTCAACAACAATGAGAACGCTCGAGCGCTGCAACTCGAAACTGAGTTTGTTAACACCAAACTCGACTCCTTCCCCGACATCTCGTCATATTGTCAAGCCCTCAAAGAATTATCCGACAATCTGGCGAACGTCAATGCTCCGGTTTCTAATCAACGTATGGTCCTTCAAATGGTCGCTGGGTTGAATGATGCTTACGATGGTGTTGCGATGCTTATCCAACAATCATCACCTTTACCCGATTTCTATGAAGCAAGATCCAAACTGCTGCTCGAAGAATCTCGCAAGGCTCAGAAACAGGCCTCCCAACCCGCTGCGTTTCATGCGTCCTCATCCTCCAGCAAGGGATCAGGTCCATCTCTCATGCAACCCCACGTGGGTCACACAAATCTGGTGGCACAGCAGCCCAATCGCAACAATAATAATGCTGGCAGATCCTATAGGCCCAATAATAATAATAAAAGAAATTTCAACAGGCCCAACAACAGGCCCAGAGGGAATGGTCGTGGACCTGCCATGCATATGCCACCTTCCTATGCCCCTATTTGGTCTCCCCATGGCACTTGGCAGTGGTCACCCAACCCTCCTCCGGTCCCCTATCCCACTGCCCCGTCCGGTCCGCCACCGGTGGGTCGCGGAGGACCTCCACCATCCTCGGCTCCGGGCATTTTAGGAGCGCCTCCACAGGCCTACACCGTGTTTGACGGGTACTACACCAACATCGGTCAAGCGGCGCATACGCAAACCTTGCAACCGGATCCTGCATGGGTTCTTGACTCCGGAGCGACTCACCACATGGCGAACCACACAGGTACACTTCCCTCTTATATTAATAATGGTAGGTCGAATTTTATTGTTGTTGGTAATGGTAACAAACTACCCATTCACGCCACCATATCGACCCACTTACCACCCCCCTACCCGCCATTCAAATTAAACAACATCCTTGTTTCTCCTTACCTTGTCAAGAACCTTTTATCCATTAGACAATTAACTCGTGATAATGACATATCAATTGAATTTGATAGATTTGGTTTTCTTGTGAAGGATTACCGGACGCGGACACCACTCCTCCGATGTGATAGCACCGGAGAACTTTACACCTTGATGCCCACGTTTGCTTCCAATAAAAGTCTGTCTTCATTTGTTGCTGTTTCACAGGATCTTTGGCATTCCCGGTTGGGACACCCGGGTTTATCTTCATTACGATTATTAAATAAAACACATGCTATTGATGTAACTAAATTTTCGGACAAAACTTTATGTCAATCATGTGTCTTGGGGAAACATATTAAACTTCCATTCGATGATTCTGTTTCTGTTACATCCGCACCGTTTGACATTGTGCATAGTGATTTGTGGACCTCCCCGATCACAAGCTCGGGAGGCCACAAATATTACGTATTGTTTTTGGATGATTTCACCAATTATTTGTGGACTTTTCCGTTATCTCACAAGTCATCGGTTTTCAATATTTTCAAAACCTTTTACCAATATATCGAAACCCAGTTCAACCACAAAATCAAATCCCTACAGTGTGATAACGGAACGGAATATAATAACAAACAGTTTCATGAATTTTGTGCCACACATGGGATGACTTTCCGTTTTTCTTGCCCATACACCTCCCCTCAAAACGGGAAATCCAAACGAAAAATCCGCTCCATCAATAATATCGTTCGCACAATTCTCACCCATGCCTCGGTCCCGTTAACATTTTGGCCTCATGCTTTACAACATGCCACCTATATCCACAACATTCTTCCATCCAAAACCAAAGACAATCACACCCCCACCTTCCTCCTCTACCACAAACACCCCACCTACAACCATCTCAAAACATTCGGGTGTCTTTGTTACCCCTTGTTCCCCCCCACCTCCATAAACAAACTTCAAAATCGATCCACCCCATGTGTTTTCCTTGGTCACCCAACCAACCACCGTGGCTATAAATGTTATGACCTCTCCACCTGTCGCATCATAGTGTCTCGTCATGTGGTGTTTGATGAAAACCATTTCCCATTCATCCAACATTCCAAACCACATACACCCTCAACACCATCAGACGATCCCGCCCTCCACCCTTTCTTCTGGGCCGATCCAACATCTTCAGCCCAACATCCACACTTCCCCACCCACATCCCTGACTCATCAAATCACTCTCCCCCCTCGTCACCTACACCTCCACATTTCGGCCCATCTGACCCCTCACCTATACCCAGCCCATCCACCCTAGGCCCAACTCCCCACTCACCTAATATACCCAGCCCACCCACGCCACCTTCTGTCACCGAAAACCCACCAACATCACCAACAAATCCCTCCTCACCTACATCTCCTTCGATGACTACTCCCTCGTCCTCTTCTGATGACGGCTCCCTCACCCCTCCACCACCACCTCGAACTATTCACACCCGTAGCATGTCCGGTATATCAAAACCAAAAGTTCCCTTCAACCTTCACACCACCACCTCCACAACCTTCGAACCTCTACCCAAAACCCCCCGCGATGCCTTAACCAACCCGGTTTGGTACCATGCCATGACAGAAGAATTTACTGCCCTTATTGACAATAAGACGTGGGAGCTTGTACCTCGTTCCCCTGATATGAATATTGTTAGATGCATCTGGTTATTTAAACATAAGACTCGGTCTGACGGAACCCTTGAGCGCTACAAAGCGCGTCTTGTTTGTGATGGCAGGTCTCAGCAGGTTGGAGTGGACTGTCAAGAGACATTCAGCCCGGTGGTCAAACCCGCCACCATTCGCACTGTTCTAAGCATTGCTCTTGCCAACAACTGGGATATAAATCAACTGGACGTAAAAAATGCTTTCCTACACGGAAATCTAGAGGAGACCGTGTTCATGCACCAACCAATGGGGTTTAAACATCCTCAGTTCCCTAATCATGTGTGCAGGTTGAAGAAATCCTTATATGGCCTCAAACAGGCCCCCAGGGCCTGGTACCAGCGGTTCACAGATTTTGTATCTACATTGGGTTTTCGCCACAGTCTATGCGATCACTCTTTATTCATCTATCATCATGGGGCTGACACGGCATATATTTTATTATATGTTGATGACATCATTCTGACTACGTCTTCGGTCGCTCTAAAGGAAAACATCATGGCCCATCTTTCACGAGAGTTTGCAATGAAGGATCTTGGCCCTCTCTCCTATTTCCTTGGCATTTCCGTTAAGAGATCCTCCTCTGGACTATTCTTATCTCAACAAAAGTACGCTGAAGAGATATTAGCTCGGGCTCACATGTCATCATGCAATCCTTGCCACACGCCAGTCGATGTTTCCGCCAAACTTGGCAAAGATGCTGGACCACCCGTTGATGACCCCACCTTATATCGCAGCTTAGCCGGCGCCCTCCAGTACCTTACCTTTACGCGACCAGACATCTCATATGCCGTGCAACAAGTATGCATGCACATGCATGATCCCCGCTCCGACCACTTTCATGCCCTCAAGAGGATTCTTCGATATTTACGGGGCACCATCACCATGGGGGTTTATATGCAGGGGGGTTCGCTGGCCACTCTCACCTCATATACAGATGCCGATTGGGCCGGATGCCCCGATACTCGCCGATCAACATCAGGTTACTGTGTATTCTTGGGGGACAACTTAATCTCGTGGTCCTCGAAACGTCAGTCCACCATTTCCCGCTCTAGCGCCGAAGCTGAATACAGAGGGGTTGCTCAGGTAGTAGCGGAAATTTGTTGGCTACGCAACCTTCTTCTCGAACTTGGCTGCCCACCTTCTCGCACATCCATTGTCTATTGTGACAATGTCAGCGCAATCTTTATGTCCGGAAACCCGATCCAGCATCAACGTACCAAACACATCGAGATTGATCTTCACTTTGTCCGAGAAAAAGTTCAGCGTGGCTTGGTACGCATTCTCCATGTGCCTTCTCGATATCAGTACGCAGACATCTTTACTAAAGGCCTCCCCCGTGTTCTCTTTGAGGAATTTCGATCCAGTCTAAGCCTTCGCGATGCTCCCCCTTAGACTGAGGGGGTGTATTAGAGTATTGTATTATGTATGTCACTTTGTATTTTGTATAAGGGTCCAGTCTGTAATTATTGTGATTATAAATAGGTGTATCAATGAATGAGAAGGCAAGCATTATTGTGCTAATACAACCAATTTCAAGTTTCTTGGTCCCTTATTTTCGTGACCTAGACATGCATAAGATGGGGGATCACTTACTTGATTCCATGATAGGTTTTAGATGCTAGAAAACACTTCTAATTCTATAATTAAAGGAAGAATTTTCACATGTAAATAAAAATTTAACAATGATTAGAGTTCCATTATTTCATGTTATACTTAAACGTGAAATCTAACTGGGCTAATATAATTTAGAAATCAGGATGTTATAGTTTTCCTCCATTTGGTAAGTTTCTCTTAACCGACACTTCTGCGCTCTTGTCTTCTTGCTATTTCATGATAAAGATCCAAATTTTATGTGGCTTCTAGCCTAGATCATGTTTAATTCATGCTCATAAGTGTTATATCTAGTGATTTTATGCAAAAAGATTGAATATTTAATAAATTGTTTTGCATGTTCTTGTTGGATCTTGTTGGGGAATTCTAAATCTTGGCTAAGTTAGTTAAATGCTTGATTTTTATCCATGATTCACCATGAGAACGTGTTATTATTATAGATCTAGGGTTTTGTTGATGAAAAATGTCATATTGGTGGACTCTTTATGAAAAATAAATATATATCTCGTTCATTTATGGCTAGATCCATATAAAAACGATAGTTTGATGACAATGGGTGATAAATCTTAGATGGTTATGCACGATTAATCTTAAATGAGTTCGTTTTGGATGATTTGTATGGAAATAATGAAAATGATTATCTTGTTTGGAAATAATAAAATTAGGGTTTAGTTTAAAGTAATAGATTTTGGTATATATATATATATATATATATATATATATATATATATATATATATATATAGGGTGAGGTTCATTGCAGACACCCCCATAAGTGTAGACAGGTAGACACATTTTTTCACCATTAGATCTCTTGATCTAATGGTTGTGATTAATCTCTTTTTTCTTTTTTCACACTTTTCAAACAATTTCACATGTGAAAAAGAGCTATTTCACATGCGAAAGTGTCTACAATTCTTTCACATACGAAATTATGTGAAAAAAAGAAAAATAATAAAAAAATAAAAAAAAGAAAAAAAAAGGAATTGTTTTTTTCACATGCGAAATTGTATGAAAAGTGTAAAAAAAGGAAAAAAAAATTAATCACAACCATTAGATCAAGAGATCTAATGGTGAAATAATGATGTCTACCTGTCTACACTTATAGGGGTGTTTACAATGAACTTTTCATTATATATATATATATATATATATATATATATATATATATATATATATATATATATTATATATATATATATATTGGACGACTTATGCTTGATTATGTATATATGATTTAATTATGATTAGATTGGTGTTAAATTAATTGATATGTATGGCCTATGTGATTTCATGAGAAATAAATATACACCGAGGTGTCGTAAAAATAAATAGTTTTATTAATTATTCTTGACGTCGCATGTTTAGCCTTAGGAATCACCTTACTCAAGACCTTGATCGTACTTTATCACCATAATTAAATCAGCAACGAGTCGTCGAGTCGATTGTGTCGTGAGTTTCATTGATTTAATTGTTTATTTATTTACCTATTTATTCCTCCATCATGTTTAGTTGTCGAGGGTGTCTTCGGGTCTAACCGTTCCATTACGTGGTATCGTTGTCTATCCGTGTCTCATTCGCCAGGTGAGTATTCATAACCCATTTTCTGTTACTGTTTTGGGGTGCAACATGTACACCATGAGAACGTAAACTCTTTATGCTTATTCTAAAACTATATGCGATCGATGTGATTGTTATGTGTATACTTGTGTGGTTAAACTTGTGTGGATTATTGCTGTGAACGATTGAACGATGGGATGATGGAATGATTTGACGCATCTCATTAACTCATTGAGTCGGGTTTACGATAATAGATATATTGGTGTGGCAACCCACTCGGCCTGCCTCGCGTGTGGTGCCTTCGATTGAAAGCCTAAATGCCGGGGGTTGAGTGCGTCGCCTATTATGTGCTTTGATTCATTTCATGTTTATCATATATGTTTACACTTAACTCACTGAATCACATGTTTCATATATATATATCAGTACGTTACACCTATGTTTACTCACCAACTATTCGTAGTTGACCTTTATTTTGTACATGTTGCAGGTTTTGTTATTGTTGATCGTGTTGATGACACCTTAGGATGCATGTGGACTTAGTGAGACCTAAATTAATCAAGTTAATTTGTGATATTTCGTTTGATTGTAATGAATTATCATGTGTTATTCTATTGCTATGAAATGGCCTGATTAAGAATATCACAACATTTAATTAGTGTTGTGTGCATCTAGACAATCATCGCGCCCCGACATATTCCACCTTCGGTTGGGGTGTGACAAATAATACTTTGAAATCCACATTAATACTTTAAATTTCATATAATTCTAAAACTTCAAAGATCAAATTGTCAAAATTAATCATCTTAACCATATTGTTCCACTATTTGAACTTTGACCAATTTTTACCGATTTTTGATCGATATTGATCAATTTTTGACTCCAGCGATTAATGGACCGCCTAGGTGAAAATTAGACAGTGAACTTTCAATTAGTGCCTAAGCCAATTTTTGCACGCTGCCTAGGGAAACATCATTTGAGGGGGGTAAGGGGTTCATCATCACACAACTCCCTTTCACTGCGTATGGCGTCAAGGCCATTTTACCAATTCGACTTTCATTAATAACGACTAAAATCGACTTTGCCTGCCCCCCCCCCCCCCAATGTATTAAGCATACATAGAGGGAAAAGACGAATGGTTATATATAAAAATGGTGGTAAGAATGTTGTAATATTTCGAGTGTTTTTAGATTCGATCTCTTATCGTGTGAATTTTATATATTTCTAAAAAATGTGTGTTTTTGTCTTTTTGATATGGTGACTGACTAACTAGATGTATACACTACAAGAAACTGACGATTTGGCGAAAATATTTAGATGATCTGAAGCATGTCGTTATGATAGACCAAAAAGACCATCTTAATGTCCTTACCAAATCGTTAGATTCATGTAGTTATATGATTTCGGTGTTTTTTTGAAGGAGTTAATCCTAATTTTGTGAAATTGTTTTAGGAGGAAAAATCAAGATAAATCAAAAAAATATTTGAAGATACTTATGAGGGATTATTTAATTAATGTATTGACTTTATTATTTTCTTTTGGTTTCTTAGCTTAAGTGTAATTTATAGGTTTCTTTGTTCTTCAAGTTGTACCAGTTTTAGTATAAATAGAGATATATGACTAACTAACTTTTTTGTGATTTTGTTCATAATAATATTCTTAGAGTTGAGACGGGTAGTCTCCAATTTTTCAGTGTGTTCTAGTTGGGATTTACAGTGGTATTCGGGTTACCGATTACTTTCAAAAACGAATTAACTAACCGGATTGTAGTTAACATTTATTAGATCAGAGCTAAACTAATTGATCGTATCAATTAATATGCGGCAGAGATATATGTATTTTAAAACGCTGAAACAAGTGTTAACATTAACCATATATGTAACAAGATCATGATTACCAAATGCACGCACATAGAGATTTATCACAAATCAGAAAACTTATATAATCTAAACTAATCAACGAGTTTAGATATACCTGAGGGTGTTGAACATACGTTCAAGACACAGGGCTACAGGAGACAATGCTAATTGCACGGAAACGAGAAATAAAACAAACTGTCCCTGAGAGCTTCTCGTGAAGAACGGAGCAGGTGGCTTCACGTGTCGCGAAGGTGGCAGCGCCATCAGACTCGCAATCGGTAGGGAGATGACGATGATGGACTATCAATTATCGATGGTTGATGGCGGCGGCTCACTACGGCTTGGGAATAGGAGTGGACTCGAAAACGATGACTAGTCGAGATGTGGCTCGGTGGCGTGAGGTGGTGGAGTAGCGGCTCGACAGAAGTGGTGGGTTGAGCGGCGGTGACTGACGATGACGTATGGTGGTGGCTGTTGTTGGCGGTTGCCGGTCGAGAAAGAGGGAGAGAATGGGAAGGGCCGAAAATTACCAAGAGGTTGATTAGGGTTCTTCATGTGATTAAGTTATGTATTTATATCTTAATCAAATATTCATCCAAAACCTAATTTTAGCCCCTTTTAAACTATTTAGTTCTTATCAACAACCCTCGAGTCCAGGTGATGTTAAATAAATCAAATTTATTTAAAAAACATTTATCCATCAGATAATAATATCATATAAATATTGATTTATCTTTATTGTTATCTAAACCGACAAATATTATTAATCAAACTAATTATATTTTATCTGTTAATTATTATTAATCATATTAATGATAATGTTTATCAATTACTAGTTATTTATAACCAATTATAAATAACACTAATAATTATTTCTTTCCATTAGGTACCGGTTAGTAATTAAGGGGGTTTAATGTTCGTAGCATCCGGTAGGTATAACTCTTACATGTCATAACTGGGTCGAGTCCATGATTTGTCGGGTTTGGACATACAATATCCAATAGTTCTTTCGTGTGATATACGATTCTGGGCCAATAATTAGTTGGTGACGGAAAATTTGCAACCACATTCTGGTTTAGTGACGATATTAAAGATAGACGACAAGAGTTAAGTTCAACGGCCAAATTGAAGATCAGTGACCTATGTTTGTAAATTAGTGACCAGAATCAACAACCAAGACTTTTCAGCGAATAGATTTATTCCAGGAAGAAGATCGACTTGTGTGATTTAAAGGTTATTGATCAAGACCTGAGGAGTGGAAGATCAAGGATCAAGTAACAACCGAAGACGTGAAGAACAAAACCAACTTATTAGATCCGGGGAAGATTTGATCGTTCAAGATAAGTGAAGAAAATATCGAGTGAGATGAATAAAGAAGAAAAAACAATAGAGACATGCTTGGAAACTTGCTTTTTGTTTTCTTCTTGGTTGATGATATGATGAATCCCATTGTAATCACAAGTAAAGTTATGTGTGCACTCGCAAGGGGTGTGATGTTTAAGGTAACTGATCAAATAAGACTGTTGTTTGCTCAACCGGGTGACCAAAACGCAACCAATGGATTGGTGGTGTTAGTTTCAACGATCGACATAATGATCGATGACGAGGTCGCATGAATGGTAGAGCTAGGGGGTACCGAAACAACAAAGTCAATGATCTTGAAGAGTTTCCGGGTGGGAAACACGAGCCGATGTGGTCTGAGTTTCCCGGTAGAAAACAAGGGCCATGTAACGATACAAAATCAGTTTTTGACATGTGGATCAAAGTCGGGTATTACATAGAATCAAGGATCTCGAAGGTCCAAATTAGGATTAAAGGAGAGAATGAAGGAGTTAGTCCTAATGTAGTAAAAATATGTAGGAGGAAAATTCAAGATAAATCAAGAAATATTTGAAAATAATTAATAGAGATTATTTAATTAATGTTTTGATTTTATTATTATTTTAGTATAAATAGACATATAGGACTATGTAATTTTTCGTGGTTTTGTTCATAATAATATTGTTAGAGTTGCGACGGATAGTCTTTAATCTTTCGGTGTATTCTTTCAATCTTTTGGTTTGGTGTATTCTTTCGTTTGATATATGATTCTTGGGCTAACATTTTAAAGGTTATTTATCATAGATGCTCTAAATATATGAGTAGAGGATCCGTAATAACATGGCAAATGCTCAAAAATATTCCATATCATTTTTTTAAATGGAAAAGATTGAAATTACACAAGAAATCAAACAAAAAAGTACATAACACTTGCAAGAACTTGTTTTTCCATTATCATTTGAGTTCATCATCTTCAAACCAAGAACCATCCTTGATCATGCTAAAACTAGTGAGCCAATGGCGCTCCCGCCGCAAAATGGTGGTGACCATCTGGGCCACCAGGTGCAACCCTATCAAGGTTCGCACCAAGCGACCTTCTCTTATAGTATTCGAGATCCGACACTTTCCACCCTAGCTTACGCAACAAAAGCGGGCTTGAATCTTCGTTTTGCGTGATAATTTGATTCGCGTCGGAGGTGATGAAGAAGATGATGAAAATGAGTATCAACCCTTTTGTTCCTATATTTTTGGTCATTGCCATTATAAGGGTTGTAGATTTAGCTTGTTTTTGGTTCTTTCTTGTTATGGCGAATGTGATTGAAGAGATTGCATGGATATATAGATATAGAAAGTTGGCAGTGAGGAGAATATATGTATTTATATATACATGCATGTCTTATATATGGGTGCGGCTGCCGCCCCACATTTGTCCAACGTGGGAGTGGGTGAAATGGAAGTCCGACATTAATGGTGGTTTCAACATGCTAAGAACCTAAGAATGATTTGTTTTATGAATTCTGACACAACTCCTATGTGGCACTTTTGTAATTTAAGTTTTCTTTAAGATTATTTTTTACTCCTAAGACTTATATTTGTAAGGATTTGAATCTATAATAATTTTGTAGGAGATAACCACCAATGTCATTAAGCTACAAGGCCACATGGTATAAGTTTTTTTCTATATTTTAAAAAAAGATTAAGCATATGGGATACTATATATTTTCACAATGCTTGCAAATATGATCCTACACTACCTTTAATAGTTGTCTGTCAACAACTTGAATGGTGTTGGATCCATATTATCGAGAACATTCCAAACTTGTGGACTTTACGATCAATCTTCGTATACACTTTGATTCTTTAAAGATTATGTGACGGAAACACAAGATTATGAAATGGAACACAAAATTATATGAGCGAAACACAATAATCTTAACCTAAAACACTCTTTTTATGATATTACACCCCTATTATTTGAAAGATATATAAATGTATAATATAGGGAGGGAAAAAGTACATCAAACCGAAAATGGCATCTGAGCACATGTGTATCCAATTATCCAAACCGTTTTCTTTTCTTATGTTGGTTTCATGTTAAATGATCAAGATTCCTAGACGGCCACAATTTTATATACTTGCATTTACCCCTATTCAATTCTTTTAATATACAAATTTCAATTATCAGTTTGAGAGTACAGGTTCCTCATTTGTATCTCAATTTCTATAATTTTATTTCTATGTTAGGCTCTCCATCCTCATACCCCATACCTTAAATTATAGAGAAAAAATAAACTCATCCCCTATATTTATTTTTTCACCATTCATCATACCCCATAAATTTTTTAAGTGGTTGTGTAGAAGATTGAGAAAAGAATAATAAAAATCAAATTATTATTTGTAGGATCGTGGTTAGAGACAACTAACCAAACAAGTTACTAAAAGTATCAAACAAGAAAGGCGGATCAATCAGACTTATTTGTGTTAATGTTTGAAACGGTTTGATCGAAACTGTAACAAGTAAACATGAAGTAAAGTAGATGAACACAAGATGTCAATTCCAAGCACTACTATATTTATACTTCACAGTGTTTACAGTGAGTTACAACTGATGAACATGAGAGGTGTTCGATGATTTGAACAAAGGAAATACAACTAATATATATAGTGCAAGGAGGAAATAAAAGATCTACTTTTATTTCCTTTTAGCTCTAAGGCTAAATAAACAAATAATATCTACTCCAGAGTTGTTGTAGTACAAGCATGCTTCTGTGAACAGTTGAGCAGACCTATCGGTGAACAGTGCACAGCATGGTGTAAAGTAAAACTGCTTTCTGACAGCTTTATGCATTGGAACTTGCAACAGGGGATAAGTCAAAGTTCCGGAGTAACACTAGGAGAAGTTCCGGAGGAACTACTCAGTGTGAAGGAAGTTCCGGACTAACTTCCTTCGGAACTCTGACTTAGTGAATTTCTGCCAAGCAAAACATTCCCAACAGTCTCCCCCTAAGATGTTGCTACCAAAAACTGTTCTTCTGTCTGAATCTTCAAGATGCTTTAACTTGAGCTCTACACTGCCTTGTAGTTAGGAGTTCCCATTATAGCCATGATATCCATTTGATTCAACTTATCCCAGTCCTCCATTTTTTAATTCAGGCTTCTTCCTGATTTCACCATTGCTCATGAAGAAGTAATACATGTTCTCACTCCTGTGATCTTCAATCCTTGGAATGCAGGGATGAGTGACTTCAACATTTGGTGTTGGAGAATCTGAAGGTTCGGATCCTTCTTCTGAATCACTTACAGCTATCTTCTTTTCTTTTGGCTAGGCGTTTCTTACTCGCCATAGACTTCTTTCTTCCAGAATAAGAGAAGGGAATAGGCTGAGTGGATGAAGCTTTTTGGGATGAGGATTCAGGCTCGGGTTGTGTAGGCTTTGGAATTTTGGGAGGTGGAGAAGAAGGTGGAGATGGAATTGGTTGGTTTGGAGTTATGAAATGTGGGGGCAGTGGGTTGTGATGATGAGGTAAAGGGTTGTGATGAGGATGAGAGGTGAGGATCAGAAACAGTGTCAAACATTTGCTTGACAATGTTGATCCTAGGTTTCTTCTGTTGAGCAGCAGAGACAGGAGCTTTTCTCTTCTTTTCCTTGAGGAACAGACTGAGACCTTCAGGATTAAGAGAGTCGAAAAGAGTATACATACCTGGTGGTCTTTTCTCACCAGTAGTTCTCTCCTTTTCAATTTGACTCTTCCTGATGGCATCAAGTTCAGATCTCAGCCTTGGCAGTTTGCAAGAGTTGATTCTCTTAGGATTCTCCATTAAGATTTCTTTGAAGTACCATTTGTGAATCAGCAAGTCATCTTCCTCAGATAGTTTTTGATATCTGGTACCTTGCTTCTCTTGTGCCTTCTCCTGCTCATAACTACACTCAACAAACCTTTTAACATTCATCTTCTTGGCTTCATCAGCTTGAATGGTGAGAATCATATACATCCAATTTATCAAGTCATCACCTTGCATCTCATTTACCCATGCTTCAGTAAAACACTCCTTGCTTCTGAGCATAACACTGAATTGACCAAGGAAAATTTTGTTGTCTTCATTGCTTTTCATATGAATTTTCCTGTAGTCATTCGCTAAGACCCTTTTATACTTTTCAACCTTATCTGAAAGACCTTGCTTTTCAGCTCTAGCAATCCTTTCTCTTATGTAGTTGTCTGATCTTAGCCTAGCTCCATTAATAAAGAACATTAGGTCTGAGTTATTGACAACATACTCATAAATACCTCCTTCTATGAGCAGTTGTTTCTGTTCATCAAATACAGCAGCCTCCTTCTGTTCTTGGAACTTCTTCTGCATTTCAACATTCTCCTTCTCCAATTGATCAATCAGAGCTTTTGTGGCAGGGTCCATATTTTCATTTTGACCACCTGTGCTCTGATTATCTTCATCCATGTCAGTGAAACCAGATATGGTTCTCTCATCAAGTAGAATCACCATCAGCAGGCTTTGAAGAAACTCAGGGAGTGGAGTTGATAGCATTAAAACTGGCTGCCAAGATAACTTGCTCAGGAATAGTTTTAGTGCACCAGGTTCCGAAGTTCACTACCTTGGGAGCTGGCTTCCGGAGCAATTCAGTTGCCGAAGAATAGTCTTAGGCAATTCCTTCGGAAACAACTTCCGAAGGAACTTCAACTTCCTGAACATTCTCAGTGGTGAGAAGTTCTTCCGGAGTAACTTCCTTCGGAATCTCCTTAGCCAAGGTTGATTCTTCCAAGGGGATGGTGGTTTACGTGAAAATGACCGAAAACCTGGTTAAACAGTTATTTTTTTTCAAAATTTTTAGAACGCGTCGTGGCGCGAGGGACTGTGGCTGCCCTCGTCGCGCCACGATCCCCAATTTAAGAAGCCCTAATCGATCCAGACACGCGTCGTGTCGCGAGGAGAAATGCTCAACCCTCGCGGCACGACCTGAGCTACAGTGGCAGACAATTTTTGCAAATTTTTAATAAATTAGTCACTTTTTGTGTTTTCTTTCTCACACCACCACCGACACCTTGATTTCTTAAAATTCTAACCTGGACATACCTGGAATGTCTCGGTACCAGCTTCTCCATGCCTCTCGAGTCTCTGAAATTGCAACTAATTAAAATAAAACAAGAAACACAGAAAAATAAAGAAAAATAACAAAATGAAACACAAAACCCGGGTTGCCTCCCGTTTAGCGCTAAGTTTAACGTCTTCAGCCAGACGGTGCGACTCTTCAAGCTTTTTCAAATCCCGGGTGTGTGTATGGTGGAGTTAGAAAGTAATCATCCTTGTCCACCTTCCCATGAATGTCCGCGGAATCCACATAAGGCTTCAATCGATGTCCGTTCACAACTTGCCTCAAATGATCGTCAAGATCTTCAATCTCCACATTACCATACTCTCCCACTCTAACTACCACGTATGGACCTGTCCACTTACTCTTCAACTTGCCCGGAAACAACTTCAATCGCGAGTTATACAACCACACTTTCTGTCCCGGTTTGAACTCCGTTAACCTTGAGCTTTGCGTCATGATACTTCTTTATTCTTTCTTTGTAGGCCGATGCAGAATCATACGCCTCAGCTCGCAACTCCTCTAGTTCACACAAATCTAACTTCCTTTGTTTTCCCGCTTCATCATAATCCACATTCAACTCTTTGGTCGCCCAATATGCTCGATGAGCAATCTCCACCGGTAGATGACATCCCTTACCGTAAACCAACCGATACGGGGTCATTCCAATAGGCGTCTTGTATGCGGTGCGATACGCCCATAAAGCATCATCCAACTTAATTGCCCAATCCTTTCGGTCGGGTCGCACTGTTTTCTGTAAAATCTCTTTGACCTGCCTGTTGGAAACTTCAACTTGCCTGCTCGTTTGCGGGTGATAAGGTGTTGCAATTCTGTGGTCCACCCCATACCTCTTCAAAAGCTTGCTAAACCAAAAATTCTTAAAATGTGATCCCCCATCACTGATGATCACCCGGGGGACTCCAAACCTCACAAAAATATTGGATTGAACAAACTTACATACCACCTTGTTGTCGTTGGTTTTGGTTGCGATTGCTTCCACCCACTTCGATACATAATCAACAGCTACCAGAATATAAACAAACCCATGGGAGTTCGGGAACGCGACCGCATGAAATTGATCCCCCAAACATCAAATAAATCTACTACCAAAATCGGTTGCATGGGCATTTCATTGCGCTTTGAGATACTTCCCATCTGCTGACACCGATTACACGCCCTTGCAAACTCATGTGCATCTTTGAAAACCGTTGGCCAATATAAACCTGATGATAATACCCGGCGACCCGTTTTCTGACCACTGAAGTGTCCTCCACACGCTGATTCGTGTAGCAAACTCAGAACACTCGGCACTTCTTCACTTGGCACACATCTCCGAATTATCTGATCGGGACCTATCTTGAACAAATCAGGCTCGTCCCATACATAGTGTCTCACCTGAGCCTTAAACTGCATCTTCTGCTTAGATGTCCAATGATCTGGTAATGTACCTGCAGCCAAAAAATTAACAATATGAGCATACCAAGGTAAAGTTGAAACAGAAAGTAAGTGCTCATCGGGGAATGTCTCATTGATCCCCATGCTATCTCCATCTTCAATGTGTGGCAGTCTAGACAGGTGATCTGCCACCACGTTTTCTGTCCCTTTCTTGTCACGAATCTCCAAATTGAATTCTTGAAGCAACAGAATCCACCGAATCAACCTCGGTTTAGCATCCCTTCTTCTCCATCAAGTATCTGACTGCACTGTGGTCCGAATACACAATCACCTTGCTCCCCCAAATGTAAGACCTGAATTTGTCAAGAGCAAAAACAACTGCAAGCAACTCTTTTTCAGTAGTAGTGTAATTCAATTGTGCCCCGTCTAGAGTTTTACTTGCGTAGTAAATTACCACCGGTTTCTTATCTACCCGTTGACCCAAAACAGCCCCGACCGCGAAGTCACTCGCATCACACATTATTTCAAAAGGACGCGACCAATCGGGTGCTTGCAAAATTGGTGCTTCAATCAGATTATTTTTCAAAGTGTTAAAAGCAGTTAGACACTCATCATTAAAATCAAATGGTTCATCCTTAAGCAACAATTTGCAAAGAGGTTTTGTAATTTTACTGAAATCTTTGATAAACCTCCTATAGAAACCGGCATGCCCCAGAAAAGCCCTTATTCCCTTAACATTGGTCGGGGGTGGCAACGTTGAAATAACTTTAATTTTTTGCCCGATCCACTTCCATCCCCCGACTTGACACAACATGTCCTAAAACAATACCTTCTCTGACCATAAAGTGACTCTTTTCCCACTCAAAACCAAATTTGTTTCAATGCATCTATCCAACACTTTAGTCAATTGATCTAAACAAGTTTCGAAAGATGTACCAAAAATTGAGAAATCATCCATAAAAATTTCCAAAGAATCCCCGACCATATCTGAAAAAATTGCCATCATACATCTTTGAAAAGTGGCCGGGGCATTGCACAACCCAAATGGCATTCTCCTAAAAGCAAACGTACCATAAGGGCATGTGAAGGTGGTCTTTTGTTGGTCCTCGGGGTGAATGGCAATTTGGTTGTACCCCGAGTAGCCGTCTAAGAAACAATAATATTCTTGACCAGACAGTTTTTCAATGATTTGATCAATAAAAGGCAAAGGAAAATGGTCTTTAGAAGTCGCAGTGTTCAACTTCCTATAATCAATGCAAATCCGCCACCCGGTTACCGGCCGGGTGGCTATTTCCTCACCTTTTTCGTTTCTGATGATCTGAATGCCGGCTTTCTTTGGGACAGTTTGTGTTGGACTTACCCATGCACTATCTGAAATTGGGTATATGATGCCTGCGTCCAACCACTTGAGAACCTCCCTTCTTGACAACCTCCCTCATGTTGGGGTTCAATCTCCTCTGTGCATCTCTTGCCGGTTTTGCTCCCTCTTCGGTGATTATCTTGTGCATCACAATGGAGGGACTGATGCCCTTCAAATCAGCGATCGTCCATCCTATCGCTGCTCTCTTCTCCGCTAACACCTTCATCAATGCAATTTCCTGCTCTTCAGATAAACCTGCAGCAATGATAACCGGAAGTGTGTTACTATCACCAATAAAAGCATATTTCAAATGTTTTGGTAATTCTTTTAATTCTAAATTCGGAGGTGCTTCGAGTGATGGTTTCAATTTTGAATCAATGTGGTCCGGCAAACTCTCGACATGATAAGACCAAGGTGGTCTTCGCTCCTGAACAGCTAACAGTTCCTGTCTCTCTCTTCTTCTTCCATCTCCTTCATTATACCTGCATGTTCCCTGCCAAAAACAGAACACTCCTCGGTGGTTCCATCCTCCTCATTGCAAGCAAAGTAAGGAGGGACAGTTCCATCAACAACGTCCGCTCGAAAGCATTCGTCGTCCTCCCGAGGGTCAGTTACATTGCCAAAAATACTTAATCTTATCTTTCGATTACCGAATGTCATGTCAACGGTGCCCAGTTTACAATCAATTTGTGCATGGCTTGTGGCTAAAAATGGCCGACCCAAAATTACCGTTGGTTGAGAATCCTTTTCGACTGACACATAATCTAAAACCAAAAAGTCTACAGGATAGAAAAACTCATCAACCTTAACAATGACATCCGTTAACACTCCCCGGGGTAGCTTTGGGGTCAAGTCAGCCAAAATCACCGTAGTGTTGGCTTTTTTCAATGGTCCGAAATCGTACTGATCGTACAAGCTCCCCGGAAGTATGCTGACACTAGCTCCAAGATCCAATAGGGCACGAGTCATTTGAAAATCACCAACTTGAATTGAAATCATTGGTGCCCCTGGATCTTGCAACTTCTGAGGCAAAATACCTGAAATAATGGCACTCACTTCTGAATTTGCATCAAGGCGTTTTGGAATTTTGTAATTACGCTTTTGAGTGCACAACTCTTTCAGGTACTTTGCATAGGCCGGAATTTGTTTGATTGCATCCAAGAGGGGTAAATTAATTTTTACTTGTTTAAATACATCCCACATTTCCTCTTGATGCGGCCCCCTTTTCCCAACTCTTTTTGTTTTCCCGGTTCAATTAATGCTTTAGGAAAAGGGATGGTATTAACCTCCACACCCTCCTCCTTTGATTCTTTTCGATTCTCACCCATTACCCTATTTTTTGACTCTTGAAAAGTGACACGTTTTTTACTCTTAGGGCTAACGGGTTCGTTTTCGACCGTTTTTTCATTCTGTAAAATTTCCTCTTCATTATCGCTTACCCAATCCTCAACCACCCCATCAACCTGTGTTGAAGGTGTCCCCACCTTATTATCTACTAACTTACCTGACCGCAATGTCGTTACCTTGTTGACCGGCACATGTCTTGTATTCTTTGACGTAGAGGCCTGATGTTGCGGATTGATGTCGGTGTCACTAGGTAATTGCCCCGGATGCCTTTTGGAACTTTCAGCTGCAAGTTGACCAATTTGTTTCTGCATGGCTCCAATCGCTTTGTCTTGGATCTCGAACTTCCGGTCAAATCCTTGAACTCTGTCTGCCAACTGCCTGTGGCTAGCTGATAGCTGCCTTTGTTCATCTGCAATTGAGTTCAGTTTCTCCATCACGGCGGCAAATTGCGTTTGCATCCCATCTTCTGGTGCCGGTTGTGCTTGTTGGTAGCTTCTTTGGGGCGGATTTCCACCTTGAGTGTAGGTGTTCCGTTGATAGCCCCCTTGATTATACCC
>JBCNJP010009528.1:0-12419 GCA_039602395.1 Deinandra increscens subsp. villosa
TCCAGACTTGGCTCTAGAAGGGGTCACGAATCGGATTTACTCATGAACACAAGGTATTAACAGAGATAACTAAGCAGCGGAAATTTTAAACTTTTATTTAATTGCCAAGTACTACAAAGTAAGAGATAATTTACATAAGGAAATACTAACGTCACTACGTTTTATTTCTATATCTATGCCAGCTTGCCAGGAACTCTCCTTCCGTCCGATAGCTTGCCCGTCTAATCCCTTATCACCAGGGCCTTCTCACAACTAGTCGAAGCCTCACCCTGACCTGACATACATTTTTGGAAAAGGTCAGCTTACGCTGGTGAGTTCTATATTTTAAAAGCTTTACCTCGGCATGAGGTTTAAAACCCTTGGACCTGCAAGATCCCTTTTTCACAAACATTTATCAAGTATAATATATATCACAATTATACAACACGTAATATTCCTTAACAGGAAACACCCCCTATAAAACCATTTATCCCAATATCCCTTTTCTATAACCCCAACATCTATTACCAGTGTAAACCCTGCTACTACATAAGCAGAGAAACCATCCTTGCCGACTGCCGAGTTTACCCCTTTAGGGTATTCCCTATAACGGCCAGTCGCCCCGCTTTCCCCTATTTGCTAACTGCCGAGTTTACCCTTTTAGAGCATTCCCTGTAACGGACAGTTGCACCGCCTTCCCCTATTTGCTAGCTGCCGAGTTTACCCCTTTAGAGCATTCCCTGTAACGGACAGTAGCTTTTTCCCTTTTCTATTTGTAGTGGTCTCCAATCCCCTTGAGCAACACTACCTCATAACTCTCCCTGTACGACTACCCGCCCCTAGTTAAATACCCAAGTGACTTAAGATTATTAGTAAACAGTGATAAGGTCTTCATATACTGCAACACGTGGACACCCCCCAATTTACCGTTGGTGTATGTATACAGGGCGTATCCTCCACACTTCTGATATACCGGGTAACTAATATTATTATGTTTATATATAGGAAGTACCAGCGGCGTATCCACCACATAATAATAAAGCGAATGTATCACATGTTCTCATATAATCATACATATTCACTATAACGTTTACTAATAATCCCTTTATCACTTGACTATTTAATTTCGAAGCAAATATAACACATATCATATCACAGTCATTATATTTACGTTATAACACGTACAAATGATTTAATATCATTTTCATAATATACCATATATATATTTATCTCTCTCATATATATATATATATATCCCAAAAGCCTTTCAACAGTTTATCAATTCAAGATATTTCACGTATATGCATTTCCATAACAGTCCACGTATATATATCAATTCAATAACAATTTAACAGTTCAATATATCCATTAACAATTAGCACCTTAGCAATCTGATATATATTTACTCAAAGGTAATTCAACAGTTTAATACTCCAATAATTCAGATAGGCAACATTTCAGTTATAAATCATTTAGATGCATTTTATAACATTTGTATGTATATCAGCCCGAAAGACATTTAAAGCATTTAAAATATTTAAGAGTGGGCTCATAGAACTCACCTTATGTCTTTAACTTGTTACACTCGGACGGAACTTCCGACAACGATTCCTCGATTTAACCTAATTTGCGTATCGTATGGCGTTAACGCAAGGTTTTATACATTATAAACACTATCCTATGTTTATTTTATCATCTTATATTATCTTAATAATATCTCAATTATTAAGGTTTATCCTCTTTTAAAGGTCAAAATGACCAAAATGCCCTTATAGGCATATTATCCTTTTCTTTTAATGATAATTATGAAGACGCGCATTCCTATAAGTAGACACTCACTCCGGGATCGGCCAGTGTTGGGATGCCATTACCCAGATGGGATGGCGACACCCCCGCTTATGCCAGTAACCCCAGTGTACAGGTGCCTACCCTTCCGGTCCGCACGAACTTCTAAATATCCGATTAACTCGGTATCTTATAATACTTTATCATTTATCCATTTTAACCCCATATATACTTATTATATATATAAACATAGTTACCATACCAAAATTCAAGTACCCATACCCTTCAGATTATTTTATATTAAATAATCATAATTCAAAACCCTAATTTCATAAATTTCTCGTTTCTATTATCAAAACTCATTTTCTTTTCAAAACCAACTTAGGGTATCATCCATTATAACATTTTATAATATCCTTTAAAATAGCAAAGCTTAATTCAAAACCGTTTGCTCAATTTGGGCAGAGTAACGTTATGAAAACCCTAATTTTTGACCCGTTAACAAAACCTATCACCAAAACTTTTCCAAGTTGTGAAATAAACTTAGGGCTTTCTTATATAACATCATTAAATTAGGATTACCTACAAAAATTCAGAGCCTAACTCCCACCCGATCACCCGAATTTGATGCAAAATAACATCTAAGAACCCTAATTTTAAGCATAGTTTTAGAAATCTAATCATAATGGACAATATTAACTGGAATTGATAGAGGGCTTTTGTAGAGTATACCTAGAAACGTAGGACTGCAGGACGATGGCCTTCAAATTCCTCACCGATTGCTCGAATTTTGCCGAAGAAGGTCTGCGGTTCGTTGTTAGGGTTTTTATGGTGATAAATTTGGGTGAATTTGCGAGTTGTAATGGATGATCCAGGTGCCATATTTATACTCATGGAGGTCGCTCCAGGGTTCCTACAAGTGTCTAGTGGTGATTAGTGCGAACAAAAACGACACGTTAGATGGTCCGAATCGTGCTCCCCAAGTTCAAAAAACGTTGCTGTCAACGTTTCTGCACAGCTATGGGAGTCGCGGACCGCGACAAAGAGGGAAACAGGCCGCGAGCCGACTTTGCCAGTTTGGCAGTTTTGGTCCCTGCACTTTCTTTTTACATTTTAAGCCCCTAAACTTCACCCGTTCTATTATTTTATGCACCAAATCATTATAGGACATATTTATAAAAGTTTCTAAGGCTCGGGACACTCTCGATGATATACGTATACATGCGTATATATATTTTTTTATATATATTTATATATATTTTTCATTATTTACACATTTGGCCCCTCAAACTTTATAATACTTATTATTTAATGTACCGAATCACTTTAGGATATTATTATAATACATTATAAGTCTCGGGGTACTTATAAAAGGTATAGATACGTATAATATCCGTAAGTATTCATAACTTTAAATAAATTACACTTTTAGCCCTATAACTTTTATCTTATGCATATTAAATCCTAATCTTTTGATGTAACTATCATTTTACATCTTACAACCTTCCTAAACATATTTCTAACATTCTTGAAGGTTCGGGTTACATATAACAATATATATATATATATATATATATATATATATATATATATATATTTGTGTATTTCCATAATTTACACTTTCTACTCTTCTATTTTCTTGTTAACTATTAAGCATGCATTTTTCACACGTATAACTATCCAAACACGTAATTCCACGTATATATCCATTAAATGAATATTTCACATGCATTCATACAATTAGACATATATCTATACATGATTTCAATATCATGTAATCGTGTAAACCTATTTTCTCCCGGTTATCATTTATTTCCATCATATAAACGTTTAGCTTTCTAACACATATATCATGTGTATTAATCATATTAATCACGTATTTCTCAAATGTTGGGATGTTACACTAATGTGCTATGATATATGTTCCTACCATGAAATGAATGGTTAAGTACCAATTAAGGTACCCCCATAAGAGTAAGTAGATTACCAGAAAGTTAAATGGAAACCTTGAATTGTCAGGGTAAAGTGTGTGTTTAAATATTGGGTTGAAATACATAAACGGTCCATAAAAACCACACTAGAATGCAAAAATGTTGCCTAGTGGTTTTATGGCTAGCTGAAGCCCAAGTTATTGGGTCAAGTAGGTTAAATGGCTCTAAGGAACCACAAATGTGAAACTGCTTTGTTGTCGGGTAACATCGTTATTGTTACAAGTATTAGATTTGAAAACATGTAGTTTATACTTATAAAACGAACCATGTGTTTTAATAAAAGGGTGACGAATGGTTCAAGGAACCATGAAGCCCCAATGCTAAGGGGTTCCCAAACGACTAGATTTGACCATAAGAAAGATTCGGATGAATCAACAGATGAATAATAAGTTACAATGAGCATAAATGGGTTTATAGAATCCATGCTATGTAAGAAAGAAAGAAGGATCATAAATGGTTGGAGAACCATAGATCCCCATTGCTTAAAAGCGGTCAAATGAGCCGTTGGGAATTACCAAAGGCAAGAACCCGTCTTAACGGGTTAAATGAATTAAATGGGTCATTTGGACATAAACTACAATGGTTATGCAATCCAATGGAAAGTAGATTAATGAAGAACGTAATCATATGACTTGGGTCTAAAATCACAAATAATATAGTATTGCAAAGAACTTGACCCATAATAGATGTGTAAAAACCAATCAAGGTGTGTGCATATAATCATGTTATGTTAACTACTTGCATATGTGAAACTAGTTGCAAAATATATGTTGTGGATCAAATCTGGATCATAACTTTCTGGGTTGCCACAAGGAAATTCCCTTAATGGGTCAAACGGGTCAGGAGAACCCGAGGTTGGTTATTGTATCATAACCATGACAAAAGTATGTATTTTTCCTCATAAACATGTTTAGAATGATGTTTTGAAAGCCTGGAATGGCTGGGAGAAGTCCCCTAAAAACCTGGATGAAATTGCCAGCATTTGTGAAACACTGTCAAAATATTCTAAGTATAAAACTGGGCAAAAATCGGCTAAAGCCCTGGAAAGATTGCTCCAAGCGTATCGCTTGGAGCAAGAAACTTGGGAGGCGATACGCCTAAAAGTCCAGGCCTATCGCTTGGAAATAATGAAGATCTAGGCGATACGCCTAGGAACCCTTTTTCTGAGTTTATTTGTTATTTATCATTGTTAATGATGTTTATACATGTTTATGCAATAGAAACTCACTATTGAAAGTGAGTGAATTGCAGGTAAAGGGAAGGCCTACCGGGGGATGCTCATCAAGACTACGTGGAGCCGATCACATCAAGCACGAACTACCCGTCATGTATTTTGGTGGAAAGAACTTATATATTAAGTCGATGACCACTTTAGAATGTCAAACTCAATATTGGTATATTTTGTAAGTGTTAAACCGCAATGATGGTGTTTTATGATTGTTAAATCATAGGTTTTGTACACAAATTTTCTGGGACCAGTTTTTATAACATTAAACGTTAAAGTTTGACACTAAATTGTATACGGGTGTTACAGTGGAGAAAGAAAAAGATGAAATATTTGAGAAAATGAAATCTCGACGCAATATGTAGTTTTTTTAAAAATAATTTCTAGTAGTTGTTTGTTGGTTTTATTGTTTTTTTTAAAATTAATGTTGATGTAATCTTTTTTATTTTAGTAATGAATGTGATGATGTTTCATGAGGAGGAGTTGGATATTACATATCCTGAAATTCAAGAGGATGAAAAATGGACGAAACAACAAGAAATAAGAAACTGAGAAATGCACAACCAGCTAAAGACGGATTTGATCGATCGCATTTACGAGCGTGCGAGGGGAAATGCGTAGTGTTGGTTTTTTTTCTTTTTTTCGGGGGGGGGGGGGGGGGGGGGATTGGCATTGTATTTTTTGTTTCGAAAATGTTTGTTTTTATTTTATAAATTATAAGTAGCCGAATTAATGTTTTTTTTTTTGGTGTTTGTATTTTGTTATTTTTATTTATTTATTTGTAGTTTTGTTTATTTATTTGTTACTCTTATTTATTTGTTAATTTAAATTATTTAAAAAAAACAAAAATAAAAAGAAAAAGAAAATATTGTAAAAATAAAACAATAGTTGCACCTTCAAGGTTCTTTTTTGAACAAAACTTTTGTACTTTTGTAGTTTTTTACTTTTGTTTTGTAAGTGATGACGGTTGCCGGTAGAATAAATCCATGGATCATCACAACGCAATAATTCTTAAGTAATTCGAATTAATTAGATATATTTATCTTTAGCTTTTGTTACAAGAATAGTTAGAAATTAAATATATTATCAACGCAAGATAGTTTAATTAAAATTATTGATGTCATGTTGCAAGTTGCAACTTGATTTATATAATCTTGAAGGGAAGTTCATTAGTGCGTTTATTATATATGTTTAATGTTCAATTTGAGTATATATCATTCTCATGAATAGGTGCACAATGGTAAACTTAAATCCTTTTTTTAACGGTAAATTTAACCTATGTTAGAATCCAATCATGACGATTGACGAGGATGTCATAAAAAGTTTATGGTATTTGTGGGACTTGAGACCTTAAAATTTTGGGTTTAAAACCGGATGTGAACAAAAAAACTTCTCAGATTGGAGATAAATGTTTTTTTGAAAATAACCGGCTTTCTTTTAAAATATGAAGAGGTAATGCCGCTAAACTCAAAACTATCATTCAATAAAAAAATGAAGATGATTTCAACTTTTAACGTGAAAATCTCTCAAGATGAAAGTAAAAACAACAAGAAAATAGATATAATGCCTTAAATTAATACGTATGATCAAATTAATATATAAAAATAAGCAACAAGTTTTCTCTACTAAAACTAAAGGGTATACACCGATTATCATACAGATTATTGATGATTTTAGTGTCATCAAATTTGATACAATTGGATCACTTAAATTAATTGTATCATCAAAATATATAAAAGTAAGCAACAAGTTTTCTCTACTAAAACTAAAGGGTAGACATCGATTATCATATAGATTGTTGACTTTAGTGTCATCAAACTATTTTGGTACAACTGAATCACTTGACACCAATAATAAGAAAAATAAGTATATACACTATACAATAGGAGATGTGGAGTACACATTTATACAAGATCACTACTAAAAAAAGGCATTTCTTGACGTGCAATGCGTGTCAAGAAAGGGTCTTCTTGACACGCAAACGCGTGTCAAGGAAGTCGAGGTCAAGAAGCTTCTTGACGTGCAAACAATGACGTGAATTTTATGATGCGCAATGCGCGTCATAAAATTCACGTCAAGGAAGCCCCAGTCATAAAAAAGATGACACACATTTTTGCGCGTCAAGAATGTAAAAATAAAAAATAAAAAAATATTGTTAATAGAATCACTAATTTCTACATTAAATAAAAATTAACCTGATATTACAAAATAAAATACACTTATAGCAAAATAATGCATTTCATATATATAGCGAACCAATCCGTTTCATACATTGATATATATCGATCTACATTATTCCCATAAATGTCAATAAAACTCATATTTGTTTAAGTAGTACTTGCACATATCTTGACTTGATAACAAGATTATGCCTTTCTAGCTCCTTCCTCGATGAAAACATGTTAGAACATCAACTTTGATTTCATGTACGATATATCAAACCAAACATGAATCATCTCACTGTGATGTTCCAACCTTAAACACCATTAAAAGTAGAAAGAAACTAATATATTATATATGACATAAAAGTGATATCCAGACAATATAATGATTAAACTTACAGTTTTACAAAGACCAACAACATTAGTCTAAGTTCATAGATTATAGTAAGATGAAACAAAAATCATAATGGATACCTTATAAGCGGAATGCCTACAACCAAGAGCCACACACGGAAAGACGCCTATCATAAAACAGTAATAGAAGTAGAATATGAAGCTACAATGGGTATACACAATTTACTAGAAAAATCTCAAAATTACCAACAAACAACTATCAAGTATACTGATGAGAAATGGATAAATAACGAACCTTAATGGTGATGTACTTTCGTTTTCATGTGATATACCCTACATCAATATTAGACCCACTCTAATAGCGCGCGCATCTTCCGAATGAGACTTTGTATAAATATATTTTGGTTATGTGAAGACATAAATGGTATGATTAAACAAGCGTAAAAGAGATATATCTTCTTATTGTGTGTACCTAAAGAGTCCAAAATATCATAAAAAAAAGTATGAACTTCATAACCAAAACAGAAAATAGCAATTGAATTAGTTGCATTGCAGAAAGGAACACACCTAGTTTGGTAAAAAGAGCAGAAAGAACAAGTCCAACTGGACCAGCGTCGACGATCAAAACTGGACCAGCTCCGACGAATCAGTTGCATTGTAGAAAAAACATAACTAGTCATACTTGACCTGTTAGTCAACTAGCCCAAATCAAAAGTTTTCCCATCTCTAATATAAACTTGCATGGTACAACATGTAACCTATCTGGAAGATTGTGTGATATGGATGGTTCATTGCCATTTTCTTTAATAGAGAAACCAGAGCAAACTGCACATAGCGTAATTAACAATTGAAATGCAAAAAACTAAAAAATATATATATAATGACGAACATTGTATAAATAACTAAACTCTAACCTGAAAAGTATATAAAGTAACTAAACTCTAACTTGAAAAGTATGGAAATTACATGTGTGAATCTATGTTACAAAAATATCTGATGGAATTTTAAGGCTTAAATCATCATTTACATGTACCAATTCTGGAACCTTAGAACCACTTCGGCTAGTCAAACAATGATCTACATCACCTGATCCTGATTAAATAAATGATTTATCATTTCCATTATGAAAATACAGTGATAAAGTATGATAAAGAGACCTTGGATGACATATAACTATTTCAAGTACTTTAATGTGATACTTGCCACCATGGACTCGAAAGAAGAGTTATTTTTTATGATTGCTAGAGATTCTTGTTATATGCGTTGCAGATATTCATTATTTATAAAATTTGCAAGTGAAAACTTCTATTTATCGCATTCCTTAATACCCAAACAAAACGAAGTCCGACTATTCATTTATGAAAGAAATAAATGACAGAAAAAGGAAGTAAAAACCAACCCGTTTACCTGTTCTTTGAAGTTATCCACTAATTTCCCATGTTGCATAACTTGCCAATGGACTCGTTGCCATTACTTTATAACTACCACCATGTGGATATGGTTGGCATTAGAATACAGTTTCACAATGAACTCCGATTAATCCTGTGAGCACACAACTTTCTTGCCAAACCTATACTTTTTAAAAACTGCCACAGAACTAATCTAGTTTGAAAAAGGATAGTATTTGACAGTAACAATAGACGGTAGCAGTAAACCTCACAAAACTTTCAAAATCACGTAACCAATGGCATTTTGGAAACATCCAAAAAACTTCACTTTCTCCCAGTCCTCTTTGTCAAATGGATTTTGCCATACAAAAAAGTTAGAGAGCATAGTACGTAACATCCCCAAAATGAAAACTGGTCCACCACTAACTTATGCATTCATAAATGGGTAGAAAAATAAGCTAAACAGGAAAGGAGTCGAAAGTCACCCAAAGTTTATTGATAGTGCGCAAAACCTAGTAAAATTGTCTTACTAAAAATACTAGGTTACCTTTGTAAAATATAGTTTTTATAATCATAATAAAACAAATTATTTTATAAAAAATGGGCAATGAGAGTTGTGCTTCAAGCCAAATCACCCATTTTACCACTCTACAACTAGCTAAATACTAATATTGTTATCATGTATCGATAACTATGGTACCCGGAAGTAGCTGTTTAATTTATGTTATGCCTTAGGAGATAATATATCATGAAGCAGATTATACAACTTCACAGCATGTTCCAAAATCGGTGCACCAACCCCAGTAGGCAGCCTAAATACATCAATTATGTCAGATGGAGACAGTTCATCCAAGGAAGTGTAGTTCTCAAAGACGTCAACAAAAATATTCTCAATTCACTGTTCAACCTCACCCAAATTCCTATTCTGCCAAAAACCAAGATGGTGCATTAGTATAGGGAAAATATTAAAAACTATAATATAAAAAGGCACATGTAAGATTTACCTCTTGATGACTCAGATTGCTCTTAGTATGCCCCTTCATTTTAACAGGCAGCAACAAATCATATACTAATGATAGATGGTCATTTGCGAGACTGGCTACATCCATGTTCTTATATTGTTATTTGATCTTTTGTTCACCCTATTATTAAAAACCTTATGCATGTGCTATTTAATTATTTAGGACGTTACGTGCTACCGTCCTTTGCTGCTTAAATACCGCTTATCTGCTAAAACTGTGAGTTTCACGGCCCCTTTTCCTTTTAACTGTTTTATACTTGGGGGAGAAATCATGAAAACTGATTAAATGCTTTTTACTTAATATTATGGTTTACTTGTTAGCCGTATGACTACTTGTTCTCTTACTGATTGCCCAACTTGGTACATTATCGTTATAAACGTTTGTACAACCGAAAATCCCATCATTAATTGATTTCAATTAGTTCTGTACGAAACGATAGCTAGTGAGTAGATCTATTTGGGTTGACAACCCTACCCTAACTGGTAGCTCCAGTTCTGACTCCGGATTGTCTGGGGGTACACGTCAGTTATTCTGCACTGTTTAACATCTCTGGGCAAGAGATGCCGGGTGGGTAAACTGTTAGTATTTGGAATCAAGGTTCAGGTGAGATCATACAACAACAACAATAAACCCTGATAATATTTAAGTATACCGAAACTGTTTTACAACTGTTTACAACTGTTTAACTATCGAGTCCTAAACCTGTGAACCTCACCAACTTTATGTTGACCCGTTTTATATTCATGATTTCTTAGGTAATTGACGAGACTTCCTTGAAGACATGCAAATGGGGCTTACAACTGCTAACGGACCTGTCCTTGGAGTCATAGTCCCAACTATCCAATTTAACTATTTTAAGCTTTTAATGATCGTTTAAGACTTATGTTTTTAAATTGTAAAACATTGATGTTTCCACTACTCTTTCCGCTGCAATGAAACGAATTAATGTTTTATGAAGTTTTTAAATTATTAGAAGTGTTCTATGTATCCTCGACTATGATTCCATTCTCGCTCACACCCGAAACCGTTGACCGGGGTGTGACAGATTGACAACTCACTATTATACAATGGTTAATCACTTGATTAGGGGCTATATAAAGGAGCTTAGGCTCAAGCTTGCTCCCTTGTCCCTCAACACACAAACATATCACTCTCCTCCCTCTCTCCCTTGTTTTCGGCAGCCCCACCACCGAGAACCCCCCTGCCCCGCCGCTGCTCCGCCGGCCAGCCACCCCCCGCCGCCGCTACGCCGCCGCCGGACCGCCGGAATCCGCCACCACCTCCACCGAATTTCCTTCTCTCTTTTGTGAGTGTTTCTAACTCACATTTCCATCTCCTTTCACCCTTTGAACCCTTCAAGTCTTGACAACAAAAACAACTAAATTGATCAAAGAATGCTTGGATTTTGTTAAATCAACTAACAAAACTCTTTTTCCTTACCTCCTTCTTCCAAGATCAAACACTTCTTTGGTGCATTTAAAATGCTTAAAGATAACCAAAGAGTGTGGTGAAACACACTTATGAAATCTAAGGAAAGTAATATGGTGTGCACCATGAATCTTGATTATGAAACCTTGGTTTCATAAGTTAGTTGATTTGAACAAAATACAAGCCTCTTCATATAAACTAAGTGTTAACTAGAAATCTATACATGTTTATATTTATTTGTCCTAACACAAATGTGTTAGTGATTGTTATTTACATTTCCATGTCCTAACACAAATGTGTTAGTGATTGTATTTATTTTTCTTGTCCTAACACAAATGTGTTAGTGATTGCATTTAAATATATTTGGTCCCAACACATATATGTTGGTTGATTGTTATTATTTCATAATGCTTAGTAAAAATGTTAACTAACTATATATAAAACCATGTTATATTATGTTAACTTATTACATGAAATGATAATAAACAAATATATAAACTAAGAAAACATGGACTTATTTAAATAAAAGTTACATATGTAACCTATGACTAAAACAAAAGAATATACTTCTTAAAATAAGTCAAGTAACATATTAAATGTGTTACCAATGATTAAATGATTGGACAAAAAGAATAAAAATAAATGATAGATTTGATAAGAATAATATTTATGTCAAATGATTAATTTGACATAAATACTTGGATTTATTACAAGTTTTAACCTTTCTTGGAATTTACTAGAAATGGACATTTTATAAAAAGATTCTTTTTGAAGATAAATATTTTCATAAAAGATTTTTATAAAAATAAACCAAGACAAATCATTTGTTTAAAATGTCTTCAAAGGCTTTTAATGTTACTTTGATAAAAACGAAGTATACAAAAATGAACCGACGTTCGTTGGAGATTTTAAATAAAAGTCAAGTTCATTAAATCAAATGTTATAAATCCAAGCGCCATCATAAATGTTTTTATCAACATTTTTCTATATAATATTTCATGAACTTGAAATATTAACCAACCTTTGGAAATGATTAAATGTCAAAAACCTTAAATGATCTTTCTTAAGGATGTATGTTTTATAAA
>JBCNJP010009529.1:0-28833 GCA_039602395.1 Deinandra increscens subsp. villosa
AAGTGTTGGTAATTGTAGAGGCTAGATTATGAGGCTTGTAATATTAAATATGTTGGGCTGGGCTTAGAGGGTTTATTAGATTAGTAGACTAGTTTGGTTGGGTTTACTATTGGGCTTGGGGTTTACCATTGGGTTTACTATTAGGGTTTAAGGTCCATTAGGGATCCCTATATAAACCCATGTGGTTCTACATTGTAAAGGGTTGCTTGATTACGATTGAGAGAGGCAGCCAAGAGTGTTTACGATCGTAATCTCGAGGGAACCTAGTTTACGATTTGTATTTTGTACCCGACAAGTTTACTTGTGTGCAAGATCAAGCTTTTATCGATTATTCATAGTTTTCTCGTGTTCTCTTCATCTCTATTCTTGAATCAATCACCTACGAGGATTCCGCACTCGTTTGTGATAGAGATATCGTGTGTTTAGGGAGATTTCAGGACCTACAATTGGTATCAGAGCCAAGAATCTTAGATTCGAGGCTCTCACGATATTGATTCAAGAGTTTTCTGGGTTTTTGTTCAAGTTTGGTTGAAGATTTGAAGGTTTTGGAGGGTTACGATTCTGCTTCTGCTGGTGTTTGACGTTTACGACTGAGTTTTTCTGGGTTTTGAAGTGTTTACGACCAGTTCCTGTTGAAGATCTTCATCATCTTTGTGTTTACGAGTTCAAGATTGCTTTTTTCGGTGTTTACGATCCGGAAAAGAGTGTTTACGATTGTACTTGGTCATCGTAATCGTGTTTACGATTTGGTTGGTTCGGAAACGGCGATTACGACTTTGACAGATCGCAAACGGTGTTTACGACTTTGTTTTATCGGGAACAGGTGTTTACGATTCCGGTGATCGTAATCGTGTATCGTAATCTCAATTTACGATTTTTAAAGGCGGTTAAGTGTTTACGATTTGGGGTTGAATCGGAAACACAGTTCACGATCGTAATCATCCATTTACGATCGTAATCAGGTGTTTTTTTAACGTAATCTCAGTTTTTGGACGCTTGGACATTAGTTTTAGGTTCCCTAAGCTTTCGTAATGGATTCGGTTGAGAACAAGGATGATTTCGCAGCTGAAGTTGACAATACTGAGATATGCCCCAACCCTACCTGTGCTCGCATAATTCCTGGACTTAGGCAAATCTGTAAAAATTTTCAGTCAGAATTGTTTGAGGTAAAATGCGAGAGGAGTTCCTTTAAAGGTAGATGGCAAAAGAATGAAGAGAAGGTTAAAGCTCAGAAATTAGACATTGAGAAATATCGGAAGCTAGCAACGGAGAAGACTATCTTACATGATCGGGCTAGGATTGAGATATCTGAGCTTACACAGAAACTAAATGAACTGCAACAAAAATTTGATGAGCTGCAAGTCAAGTTTGATTGCAATCAGGAAAGAAATCAGCGAATGCTCGATGCTGGAAAAGAATTGTCACATGCTGTTGTGACTGGTCAAGTTGGGAAACACACACCTGGATTTGGATCAGAAAAGACTGATAAGGCCTTGGCTGCAAACAACATTATTCCTCCACCAGTTCCCAGAGACATTATAGGAATACTTCTTAGTGAGGATCAAGTTGAACGAACCAAGTCAGATTATAAAGAAGCTGCTCCTCCTATTGATAGTGTCTTGGTTGGAACTACACCATTGACTCAAGAGGAAATAGACAACGAGGCAAATATGACATATGGTGAAGGGAGAATAGAGGACGTATCAAGAGATGATGCTGAGTGCCAGGAGTATAACAGATGTCATAGCTCCAAGTCTGATGAAGCTGGGGTAGAGTTGAAACCATACCCTAAAATTGAAACCCCATGCTTGAAAGTTGTTGACGAAGTCAAAAGGGAAAATGTGATCTTGACAACACGGCCTGAGGGGAAGATCTTTATGACATCTGGATCTATGTTTGATCAAGAACCAGATGTTGGGTATGACTTACCATCCTTCTCCTCCAAGTTCAAGGGACTAACTGATGGAGTGATCAGTGAAGCTAAAGTTGAGAAGCCAAAGATCACCATTAAGCATCCGAGTATGAAGCAAACAGCTGGAGTGAAGAATGAAAAACTAAAGGGAGTAGCTGTGTCTCCCATTTCTTCAGTTGCTTCATGCAGTTGTAAGTGTAGTTGCAAGAATGGTGCTTCTTCATCAGGAAATCCAGAGAGCACAGAGACGATAAGGACAGGTTCGACACAGGCTTCGACAAACCAGCAGAAGGTCAAATCTGAAGCTGTAGTCAAAGCAAAGAAGCAGACACAAGGCAAACCAGCTCCATATCAGCCACCAAAGACGAATGGGTACACGTCTGACTTCTATCTAAAGAAGCAGACTTGCTTTAATTGTGGCATCGCTGGTCATATTGCTAGAAACTGCCTTTATCGCCCCTATGAACCCTATTTTCCGAAAAGTCAAAGGGTTTCATCTCAGGAGTCTGTAAAGTCTAAGCCCATGAAGGTGGAAAAACCTAAGGCAATGAAGACTGTTACTCCTAAGGTTAAACCCTCTGATCAACATTGGGGTGCTGCCAAAGCTGAAAGAAAATCTTTAAATCAAAACAACAGCTTTCTAAGTTACCAAAATTTCCAAAAACAGGTGAAGAAACCATTTTCAAAACAACCAAAGTCTGAAAAACCCAAGGTTACCCCTCCCAAGGTAACTAAAACTGTTTTGAAAAATGAATCTAAAACAAAGAAGGTTGAAATACCTAAAGTCACAACTCCAATAGTGACTAAAACAAATGTTAAATCACCTGGAATTTGGAAACCAAAAATCAAGGCAGCTTCATCCCAACTTCCTGATTTTTCAAAGGGGATGTTCTTACAAGAAGTATCCTTTATTGATTCCTCAGGTGTACCCAGAAAAACAATGGCCTGGGTACCAATGGCTAACTAATCTCTCACTCTGTACAGGAACAGTCAAGGAGGATTATCACTAACGGTTTTATTACTAATTTGTTTGTTGATAAGTGATTGTTCCAGGCACAGTTTAGGAGACGTATCTTTATGTCATGTCAAGTAATCTATACAATGGAAGGTATGTCTCTTTGAGAGGTAAAATGTCAAAATCAGCACGAAAGGTACTGTTCTTAACTTGGTTGTGTGAATGAAGCGGCAAAGGGTGTTTTGAGTCAAACCAAATTTCCTAAATATTTCAATTGATTGATTAAGTGTTTGACTTCAAATGCAATGAAGTGTGCATGTCATGAAACCCAATTTTCTAAAATTTTCAAATCAATACTTTGAAAGTTAGCTTGGCCAGATATCTTCAAAATTTTGTGGTTTGTTCTTTTAAGTGTGTTTGTGTGTTTTATTTTAAAAAAAAAAATAAATAAAAAAAAAAATTTATGTTCACAAAATTGTGACATTAAAAATCAAAAAGCAAGGGGAAGAAATGTAAAGATGGAGAAATGTTGACCCCTCAAAAATAGTGTGCTTTTCAATTTTTAATTGTTTGTGTTTAATTGTTTGTGTCTTGTTTTTGAGAAGTTTAGGGGAAGTAAAATGAATGACCGGGTTGGAGATGGCTGACACGCGTAAGGCGGAAGTGAAAGGCAAGCTCCACGGTGATATGCTCGGTAGGCTCGACCTAATCGTATGACCACCAATGAAAGTGCAGTAAACTTAAAAGATATATATGTTTAGTTTCTCATCCCAGGTTGCATGGTTTAAAAGACTGAGTCCCAGCAAAAACGGGTTGAGAGTGGTAATTATACCTAGTATTCACTCTCTCACACTCCATGTCTCTGCTGTCATGACTACACCACATAATAAAAAGAAAAGAAAAAGAAAAGAAAAATAAATGAAAAAGATATATAAAAAAAAATGAATGAAAAATAATCACTCAGTTGGTCTTCTTTGCGTGCTTAGCGGCCGACCTGATCACCAACTGATGGTTAATGAAAATAAGTGGTAGTCATAGCGGTGTTGCATGGTTCCTCAAGTTGGGGGTTTGTGAATCCTCAATAAACTCTGAGGTTGGGTAGGTTTTGCTGTGTACGCTTGGGTGTGGGGACAATTAAACATGACGGTAATACTGTACTATATTAAGCATGACGCATTCGGTTGGGATTAAACGGGTTTGAGTTTAAAGCGGACAAACATACCGGCAATCACCTGGACTAGTCGAGTAACTGAAGCTGAAAAGGGTTCCTCAGTCAGATTCATATGGTTTGATCCCTTGTAAACTTTCTCATGTTTTATATTGGTAAGTAGTTGTTTATTTTTATCTTTCGTGTGTGAGTTGTTAAGTTCTTTTTGGTGTGCTTTTGTCTTGGCCAGGTTGATTTGAGAAGTCAAAATATGTTTTTCAAGGGTTTTAATGCATGACAATATGCCCCCGACAGATCTTGCCAAATTTTTAGGGGAAGGAGTATGGGATAATAAGTATTATCCGAAGGGAACTCAAGGATGATACTTATTATCTAATGGAAAAGACTTCCTCCGTCAGATCTTGACAAATTTTTAGGGGAAGGAGAGGGGATAATAAGTATTGTCCGAAGGGAACTCGAGGATGATACTTATTATCCGAAAAGACTTCCATAATACATAGTATCCGAAGGGAACTCGAGGATAATATGTATTATCTCAGGGGAAGTCCTTAGCTGAGGGGAAGTAATCAGCTAAGGGAAGTCTTTAGAGGTCTTTGGGTTCAGGGGAAGCTTTATAGAGAACCCGTAATCTATATTAGGGTTTTTGGTTAAAATTATGTTAATTTGAATCAACTGAACTGATGATAATTACCTCCTAACCCAAAGACCAGTCATCACATGTCTGGTAGTGTATATTTTTTCAAATGTGTGTCAGACAGGTTGATGATAGAAAGATGTTGCTGCTGCTCAAGTTAAAGAACCAGCCGGACAAGACTTCCATCTGAAAACCAACTGTTCAGGGGAAGTTGTTGGTGTCTTTACAACTTTCCAAAAGCTTCAAAAGAGCTTCAAAGAAGATGTTCACATGTTTAGGGGAAGCTGAAGATTTCAAGTCAATCTTTGATGAAGAAAATGATGCAGAGAGCAGTCAGAGATCATGAAGTTTGAAGATCAACAATCAAATTCTTCAAAGTTAGGGGTTTTCAAAATTTTAACCTCTAATTGTTTTGGAGATTCAAGACAGTTACCGAAGATACAGCAAGAACCAGTTCTTTCAAGAAGCAAGTCAATGAGAGTCCTCCATTTCATTGCTTGTTCATTTCAAGAAGTTCAAGCTGATGCTGATCAAGAGGAAGTCCCAAGTGCCCGTCATGAAACCCATTGAAGATTTCTGCGGAAAGAATCTTCATCAGCATCTATGCCAGCCAGTCAAGAAGAAGAATTTCAAAGATCGAAGACATTTAATATCACAAGCCTAGGGGAAGATTGTAGAGGCTAGATTATGAGGCTTGTAATATTAAATATGTTGGGCTGGGCTTAGAGGGTTTATTAGATTAGTAGACTAGTTTGGTTGGGTTTACTATTGGGCTTGGGGTTTACCATTGGGTTTACTATTAGGGTTTAAGGTTCATTAGGGATCCCTATATAAACCCATGTGGTTCTACATTGTAAAGGGTTGCTTGATTACGATTGAGAGAGGCAGCCAAGAGTGTTTACGATCGTAATCTCGAGGGAACCGAGTTTACGATTTGTGTTTTGTACCCGACAAGTTTACTTGTGTGCAAGATCAAGCTTTTATCGATTATTCATAGTTTTCTCGTGTTCTCTTCTACTTTCTTCTTGAATCAATCACTTACGAGGATTCCGCACTCGTTTGTGATAGAATATCGTGATTAGTTGAAGATTTCAGGACCTACAATTGGTATCAGAGCTTGAACTTCCTCCGTCACCTGTTTATGAAAGTTGTTATAACTTGGAAAACTGTTATTTTGATTGAAAGATTTTCTTTATTGTTTAAAAAAAAAAAAAAAAATTGAAAAAATGATGTTCACAAAATTGTGACATTAAAAATCAAAAAGCAAGGGGAAGAAATATAAAGATGAAGAAAAAGTTGACCCCTCAAAAATAGTGTGCTTTTCAATTTTTAATTGTTTGTGTTTAATTGTTTGTGTCTTGTTTTTGAGAAGTTTAGGGGAAGTAAAATGAATGACCGGGTTGGAGATGGCTGACACGCGTAAGGCGGAAGTGAAAGGCAAGCTCCACGGTGATATGCTCGGTAGGTTCGACCTAATCGTATGACCACCAATGAAAGTGCAGTAAACTTAAAAGATATATATGTTTAGTTTCTCATCCCAGGTTGCATGGTTTAAAAGACTGAGTCCCAGCAAAAACGGGTTGAGAGTGGTAATTATACCTAGTATTCACTCTCTCACACTCCATGTCTCTGCTGTCATGACTACACCACATAATAAAAAGAAAAGAAAAAGAAAAGAAAAAGAAATGAAAAAGATATATAAAAAAAAATGAATGAAAAATAATCACTCAGTTGGTCTTCTTTGCGTGCTTAGCGGCCGACCTGATCACCAACTGATGGTTAATGAAAATAAGTGGTAGTCATAGCGGTGTTGCATGGTTCCTCAAGTTGGGGGTTTGTGAATCCTCAATAAACTCTGAGGTTGGGTAGGTTTTGCTGTGTACGCTTGGGTGTGAGGACAATTAAACATGACGGTAATACTGTACTATATTAAGCATGACGCATTCGGTTGGGATTAAACGGGTTTGAGTTTAAAGCGGACAAACATACCGGCAATCACCTGGACTAGTCGAGTAACTGAAGCTGAAAAGGGTTCCTCAGTCAGATTCATATGGTTTGATCCCTTGTAAACTTTCTCATGTTTTATATTGGTAAGTAGTTGTTTATTTTTATCTTTCGTGTGTGAGTCGTTAAGTTCCTTTTTATGTGTTCTCGTCTTGGCCAGGTTGATTTGAGAAGTCAAAATATGTTTTTCAAGGGTTTTAATGCATGACAATATGCCCCCGACAGATCTTGACAAATTTTTAGGGGAAGGAGTATGGGATAATAAGTATTATCCGAAGGGAACTCGAGGATGATACTTATTATCCGAAAAGACTTCCATAATACATAGTATCCGAAGGGAACTCGAGGATGATATGTATTATCTCAGGGGAAGTCCTTAGCTGAGGGGAAGTAATCAGCTAAGGGGAAGTCTTTAGAGGTCTTGGGTTCAGGGGAAGTTTATAGAAAACCCGTAATCTATATTAGGGATTTTGGTTAAAATATTGTTAATTTGAATCAACTGAACTGATGATAATTACCTCCTAACCCAAAGACCAGTCATCACATGTCTGGTAGTGTATATTTTTTTCAAATGTGTGTCAGACAGGTTGATGATAGAAAGATGTTGCTGCTGCTCAAGTTAAAGAACCAACCGGACAAGACTTCCATCTGAAAAGCAACTGTTCAGGGGAAGTTGTTGGTATCTTTACAAGTATCCAAAAGCTTCAAAAGTTTTTCAAAGAAAATGCTCACAAGTTTAGGGGAAGCTGAAGATTTAAGTCAATCTTTGAAAAAGAAAGTGATGCAGAGAGCAGTTAGAGATCATGAAGATCCAAGTTCAACAATCAAGTTCTTCACAGTTAGGGGTTTTCAAAATTTAACTTCTAATTGTTTTGGAGATTCAAGACAGTTACCGAAGATACAGCAAGAACCAGTTCTTTCAAAAGAAGCAAGTCAATGAGAATCCTCCTCTCATTAACTTGTTCATTTCAAGAAGTTCAAGCTGATGCTGATCAAGAGGAAGTCCCAAGTGCCCGTCACGAAACCCAATGAAGATTTCTGCGGAAAGAATCTTCATCAGCATCTATGCCAGCCAGTCAAGAAGAAGAATTTCAAAGATCGAAGACATTTAATATCACAAGCCTAGGGGAAGATTGTAGAGGCTAGATTATGAGGCTTGTAATATTAAATATGTTGGGCTGGGCTTAGAGGGTTTATTAGATTAGTAGACTAGTTTGGTTGGGTTTACTATTAGGCTTGGGGTTTACCATTGGGTTTACTATTAGGGTTTAAGGTCCATTAGGGATCCCTATATAAACCCATGTGGTTCTTCATTGTAAAGTAGTTGCTGTTTACGATTCTTAGAGAGCAGCCTTGTGTTTACGATCCAGTGGTGTTCACGATCGTAAACAGAGATAGAGAGAGTTTACGATTTTCAGTTTTGTACCCGACAAGTTTTCTTGTGTGCAAAGATCAAGTTTTTATCGTTTAATCATCGTATACTTGTGTTCTCTTCTACTTTCTTCTTGAATCAATCACTTACGAGGATTCCGCACTCGTTTGTGATAGAATATCGTGATTAGTTGGAGATTTCAGGACCTACAGTAATCAAGGTGGAAGAGAAACTTTGTGAAGAAATTAAAGAATAATAAGTTGAGAGCTCCATCAATACAGAAAGAGATTATCGATTTCTTCGCGAAAGAGGTAACCAGAAACATTTGTGAAGAAATTAAAGATGATTGTGTTTGGGTATATAGCAGATGAGTCTTGTGACATGTCTTTAAAGGAACAAATGATATTAGTTGTTAGAAATGTTGATAAGCTCGGATTTATTAAAGAGAGTTGAATTGGAATTGCTCATGTCCAAAATACATCTTCTTCAACTCTTAAGGAAGCAATCGTTTCTTTATTAGAAGGTAAGCAGTTGAGCATATATCAAGTAAGTAATAAGTTTCATACTTTCATTACATAAATTTTAGAAAAATAATTATATGATGTATCTTATAGTTTATATTTATTTGCACAACTCATGGCTCAAGGTTTTGATGGTGCAAGCAACATGCGAGGAGAGTATAATGGATTAAGAACTTTGATTTTGAGAGATAATCCATCAGCACATTACATACATTACGTTGCTTATCAACTTCAGTTAGTGATTGTGGCCGTTGCTAAAAAAGCATACTGGTGTCAAAGAATTTTGTGAGTACCTTTTCATGGTTGTTAATACGGTTTCCGCTTCTTGCAATCAGAAGGTTAAGATGTTGGAGGGAAAAAGAGAAAGGGTGGAAAAAGAAATACACGATGGTGAAATTAAGACTGAAAATGGATTAAACCAAGAGGTTTCGCTTACACAAGCCGGAGATACACAATGGGGTTCTCATCATAGAACAATCACAAGTTTGAAGAAATTATTTCCGGAAGTTGTTGTCGTACTTGCTTTTGTTAAAAAAAAAAAGTGGAGAAAGCATTCAACAACGATCTAATGCAAGAGGTATTCTTATATATTTTAAGAAACTTGAATTTGTGTTTTATATGCACTTGTTGGATGAGATCTTAAGTCTCACAAATTCTTTATCAAAACATCTTCAAAAGAAGAATCAAGACTTCTTAGAAGCGGCTCAATTGATAAATGGGTCAAACGAGCATTGAATAATCTTAGACAAAAGGGGTTTGATGATATGTTAAAAAAAAAAAAACTCACATCTTTTTGTAAAAAAACACAAAATTGAGATGCTAGATATGACGGAAAGTTATGGCAATCAAAGAAACCGAAAGAATGTCGTTACTAATCGACATCATTTTGAAGTTGAAGTTTTAATAGGGTTTTGGATATGCAACTTTCAGAACTTGGAAGTATAGGTATCAACTAGTTTGATAGAAAATATGTCTGGTTTAAATCCTTGTGATTCGTTTCCTAAGTTTGACACATCTAAGATCATGGCATTTTCTGAGATGTATTCGAATAATTTTAATAACGAAGAAAGATGTTGTCTTTTGGGTGATCTTACGGTCTTTTATCACACCGTGAAAGAAGATGGTAGATTTTAAAATTTGAAAGGAATGTGTGACCTTGCTCGTGTAATGGTGGAAACCGGAAAACATAATACTTTTCCTTAGGTTTATCGGGTATTGAAGCTAGCATTGGTGTTACCGGTTGCAACAACAATTGTTGAAAGATACTTTTCAAAGATGAATCTTATCAAGACGGATTTACGCAATCGATGGGCGATGAGTATTTGGACAACGCTCTGATTTGGGTGGTCGAAAAAGTCACTCCTCTTAAAGTGAAAGATGAGGATGTAATGGCTCGATTTCAAGCTTTCAAAAACCGAAGAGGGGACATTTATTAGGTTTGTGTTTAATTTTACATTGTATGAATTATGGTTAAAAAAATATTGAACATCATGAATTATGGTTTAAAAATTTTGAACGTTACCCCTGAACTTTTTTTTCTGGATCCGCCATTGGTAGTCTTTCTGTTATGTGGTTTGTTGTTGTCTCTCTTGGTGTAGTTTTGTTTCGTTTTTTCTGTTTCTCGTGTTTGTTTTGTAACTCTCCTAACGCTTTATTATATTGGTTAAAGTGAAAATGTTTAATATATATTTGGATTTCATCTATTGTGAAGGATTTATGTGTTATTTTGATTTTCTATGCTGGTTTCTTTAATAATTATTTATCATTGATTGTTCTGACGAAACAAATACATTTCATTTTAGCAAGAATAGTTAAAAAGGGTAAAAAGTCATTTTATAGAGTCATTCAAAGATCCAACCAAACAACACTTACTGCTTCAGCACTTACTGGTTCAGAGTCTCTTACACAATCAGAAATCTTACTGGTTCAGCACTTAATGACACAGATTTTACCAAAAACCTCCTTTTATTTAACATACTAACTAATAGTTTAATGTTGTAACAAATTGAAGCTTCAAGATACGCGATTATACTTAAAACGAAAGAGGTATGACTTAGGGGGGTGGAGTGGGAGACGGCTTCGGCCACGGTTTCGGATTCTTGGACGGCAACACCGTCACCGCATAGCGGCTTCCATCTCACGGCTTGTACTAGCCGTTGTAGCTTGAGCATGGGTTTGAGATTTTTTGTATTTTGACCGTTGGAGAGGTAAAAACCCTATTTTTTTTTTTTTTTACTTTTTTACCTGTATATACTATCATTCACCATAAAAAAAAATACCACATTCACCTCCACTCTATACCCACATTCACCTCTTATAATCTACTCTATACCCACATGATACCTCAAAATATACTAGAAATTTTTCAAGAATTTCACCGTCTTACGATGTTAACTCCCCCGCGAGATGTTCTTTGTGAATACCGTGGAGGAAGGCGGATACGATACAATCATTTAGGACCTCGACCGGTTGCTCAACCTCCTGTTTTGGTTCTAGCTCCAGTTTTTGTTCCACCGGTTGAACAACCTCCACCTCAACCTACTGCTCAACCTCCACTCCCACTTGTTGCTCAATCTCCATCTCCACCTGTTGCTCAACCCCCACCCTTTGACGATGATGCCTTCTAGAACAGGGTGTTTGATTACTGGTTGCCGCAGAACACCAGAGGAGCCACTTGAGGACTACCGTCAATTTGACGATGAAGTCCATCTTCAGGACGTCCAAGCGCCGGTTCATGATGTATGGGATCAAGAATACGAGGAGGACTGGGCTGCCATTGAGGAAGTGTTGGAGGAAGAACACAAATTTAAGAATGTCCAATTCGAGTACGAAACTAATTCCGACTCGGACTATCGTATTAGTTTAGGTGGTATTTCTAGTATTTTCAAATAATTAAATTAGGTGGTAGTTTATATTTTGTATTTTGTGTTTATTTTTATATATTTTTATGTTTAATAATTTTCTGTTTGAATTAATTATTATATTAAAACTAACTAAATTAATTAAATAAATAAAACTATCAAAACTTTCAATACTTCATAACTTACAACTCCCTCTCAAAATTCTTCATGATTCTTCAAAAAAAAATTCTTTTTATTTGTTCTATGTGGCACACTCGTATTGGTTCAACCCAAAACTTCTAACTCTTCAATTTCAACCACTCCCTGCACCCTTATTACTTACTTTTTGTAGCATTTTGTTCTTTTGGATCGGGGCACGGCATAAGTTTAACTAAAATAAAAAAGTATCTTGTTTAACAATTATAAAAATCACAAATTCATAAAGAATACTTTAATTTTTTTTGTTGCTTAAAGTAACACGAAAGGGATCAAAGCCGGGTCTAGGCTTTATAACTACAGCGCCTAACACTCCACTAAAATGTATTTGTTATATCACTTAGGAAATAACAAATCTTAATCTTAATCCTAATAAAGCACTAAAATTTATGTCATATGTCTCATTTATAAAGGGTCTACATCATCACCGCCACATGTCAAACTCACAATTAATTACCAATTAAGTGAATCATCAATTAAGATTTACCAAAAAAGGTAAATTTTCTGGCTTGGAGGCTAAATCTTGATCGACCTCCTACCGCCGATGCTTTACGGTCACGTGGAGTTGTGGTTCTAGCGGATCTATGCCCGTTTTGTGGGGAATTATCGGAAACGACAAACCATCTTTTTGTAGATTGTGGGCTTGCTCAATCGGTGTGGGACTACATTGGGAGTTGGTGCTCGGTGACAGGTTTCTATCTCTTCTCTGTTCAGGATCTTTTAAAGATGCATCAATTTATCCGTGAAAATGCTACCCGAAAGAAGCTGGTGCAAGTGGTGATTTACACGGCAATTTGGGTTTTGTGGAAAGCGCGTAATGATTGTATTTTTAATCAAAAACCGGTTTCATTGGAGAAAGTCATTAGCGGAACAAAGGAGCTTGGTTTCTTGTGGTTGAGCAATCGATCAAGGATGAAGATAAAATGGCGAGATTGGTGTCGTTTTAATATGGTTTGATGGTTGGTTTGTGATGCAACATCGGAGTATTATGTTGGTTTGATTGTCTTTTTTCGGACTTCTGGTGTAATCTTTTGACTACCACTGGTAGTGTTGTGAATAAAAGTTTTGTTGGCAGTTCAAAAAAAAAGATTATTATCAATTTTGTCAAAACTAAATTTTTATTTTAAAATTTTGATAAAATTAATGTAGATTTGATTAATTTACTCAGTAACTTTAGTATTTTTATGGAAAGTAATCAACAACTTGTCAAAAATAATAAACTTTTTAAATGTACTAAATTATTATTTAATATATTATAAGAATTTTATATCAATCATAATTTTCAAATTTCTTGATCATTATCTTTTTCTTTTGTATTTATCTAATATTATGAATCTATATTCAACCGTGTAGTAGAGGGTTACTAACCTAGTATATATTAAAGAAAGTTGGCTATGAAGCACTGATTATGTTGGCTACTAGTAGAGGATGAGGTAATCTCTCACGCAATCCCTAAGGGTGAACATCAATTTGAACAATGATGATCTAACAATCATTAACTATACCTAGTGTCACGTGTAAGCCGCGGTTACCGTTGTTCGGCTATACAATAAAACACATAACCTAGTTAACTTGCATACTATGGCTAGTGATTCCACACTATCAGTCTTGCTTCAAAGTTCAATATATATAGAATTATTCACGTATCATTAACGAAACAACAATCAAAACATGTTAACTGAAACTATGTCATAAGAAAATGTCAATCGCATAACTAAAAGTTCAAACCATAACAAGATTCGTCTCGCCTAAGCGATACGAATCGTTTAACCTATAATCATGGTTTTCAAAAACACTAAATCGATCTAAAATAAAACTCATATATATAACGTAAACAAGGATTAAATCTAGAAAATAATATTTAAATACTAAAATAATCATACTAGCGACTCACAGTGATCTCTCAAATTATGTTCTTGCGTAAGACTTTTGCGATTTCCCTAAAACTAAAACCCACGTGAAGACGTAGTCTCCCATAATAAATTAGCCCGTAATTCATTTGTGCATTTGTTTTTCGGCGCAAGCCCAAGATGGCATGCTCATTTAACCATTTTGTCCATCTTCAACATAATATGTAAACTTGTGTCCACGTAGGCACGTAGCTTATATTTTGATCCAATTGAATCATATTCAACTCAGCTGTAGAAAACTAATTCTAAACCACCTCATCACTTGTAATTCTATTTGATGTGTTCCCAAAACTCTAAAACCAATGGACATAGACCGTTAACTAAAAGCGTCTGGTTATCTGTTATTTGGTGTTTGACTTAATTGCATCATTTTAGCTTTGTTTTCTTCATAACCTATAACCTAAAATGCACATACCATCACTATTTTAACTTGTCATCTCATAAAACCTGTAAAAATAAAATACAAAAACATTAGACATCAAGTTCTAAAAATATATAATGTAAACCAATCTAAATGAGAGATAATTCATCGCTTTTATATGTATAATTCATCACACATCAGTTACTTTCATTTTAAAACTTGTGTTGTTTATACATGTTAAGACCATGAATTAAAATTGATCGAACATAAAAATATAGAGGCACCAGGATTTACCCATTGTGTTAGCCAATTCGTTTGTATTTACATTGTCACGTACCTAACAGGCTAACACTATCCAATAGTACACCCTATTGAACTATAAGCCTATAAACCGTTCATTTCACTTAACCCAATTTAACCCATTATATCTAGGGATGCAAATTTTACCCGTGAAAGTTGGTACCCGTGGGGATGGGCATTATCTTTAAAACCCGAAGCGGAGACGGTCAGGTACGGGTATGGCATTACCCGTCTCGTTTAAAACCCGATATATAATATATATATATATATATATATATATAAAGAGAGAGAGAGAGAGTTAAGTTCAATGGAAAACTAAGTCTTAGTTGGAAAACTGAAAAACCAAAGGAAAATTATATTAAATGAAGGCTATTTAGGTAATTTTAGTGCTCTTTTTTTTCTTTTTTAAATTTTCATGTTTATCCACCTAATAGCCACCTAACGACCTTAAAAAAACGTTCTTTTTTTTGTTCGTCTGACTATGTTGCATATATACAACATTGTATTACGTTATGTACATGCAACATAGCATGTTGCATATATGCAATATATGAAACATACAATGTTGCATATATGCAACATACTATGTTGCATATATGCAATGTATGAAACATACAATGTTGCATATATACAAAATACTATATTGCATATATTCAACGTATGCAACAAACCATGTTGCATATATGCACCATATTCGGACGGACAAGATGAACAAAAAAACGTTATTTTTTATTATTATTTTTTTTGTTTTTTTATAAAGTTATCATGTGGATATATGTGAAATTAAAAAAAAAAGGTAAAAAAATGTTAAATTACCCAAATAGCCTTCATTTAATATAATTTTCCTTTAGTTTTCCAGTTTTCCAAATAAAAATATTTTTCCAGGGAACCTTACCCATATATATATATGTGTGTGTGTCCTTTAATAGAAAACAACTAAAAAGATTAAAATCCCTAAATTTTCCAACCAATATTTTGTAATAATACTTATATTTATTTAGTTTTTATTGCTAAATTGCACATTCAAATAAATAAATATATATTGCAAAGTATGAAGTCATAAAAGACGATGAAGCGGGTCCGAGCTTCGTGGATTTTGATATTTAGTTTATGAAGAAATGTTTTTTTTAACGAACTTGAGAACGTGGTGATTAACTATTTTGTTATTATTATTGTGGGATTGAATTATGAAACTTGAATATTTTACTTATTATGGTTACATTTTTTGGACTTTTCTTTTTAAATGGGTACCCATCGGGTTCCCCGTACCCGGTGGGTTTTTTTTTACCCGTACCCGTCGGATATTAGGCGAGGCGGGGACAGGGATGGGTATGGGGATTTAGTTCGGGTGCGAGTACGAGTAATGTAACCCCCGCTATTACCCACACCCGTTTGCATAACTAGTTATACCTTTTGCTTAGCCTATTTTTTTCTTTCTAAACCCTTGTGTTAAGAATCCGAATAGCTAAAAAGTTTTATTTCTTTATGAGCGCATAAATCTAGTACTTAATCTCCATTCAAGATATTTAGCTTCTATAAGATGATAAAAAAATTGCATTTTCGGGACAAAATTGCCCAACGTTAGTTATTTGTTTCTTGTTTTTGCCTGCTTTCCTAGATTTCTTAAACATTTAGCAACCACTGATATTTTCAATTCCATACTATTAACCCTAACCTTACATTACAACCATCTGAAAGTCCTCTTGATGAATGCTTGGTTTCATATTAGTTGGTGGAGATATGATTTCTATACAAGCTTATGATAATGAAGTACATGTTTTGGGCCTTTGTGTGATTTACTTCAAAATTTATCTACTAAATGTAGCCGAGTTTGAGTGGTCATTGCGAAAGGTATGTTACATATTTGTTTTGAACCTTGATGTGTGTAAAACTAGGTGGGTATGTCCTTTTTTCAAAATTGTATCATCAATGCTTGTTGGGATGTCAATCTCTTGACGGTTGTAAGTCTTGGGTAGTTGGAGAAGCGTGTGGGTTGAGTAGTTGTATGTGGGTAGACAGAATGTCATATTTTTAATTGGTTATTGCCTAAGATCTTATTTGAGGTGATCGGTAGGCTTACAAGAGGGAGATATTGTTAGTATATCTACTGGTTTGTACCTTAAAGGAAAGTGTTTGAAGACGATGGTTTAGAGACGAGGTTCTCCTTTTGTTACTAAGTCAAAGTCTCTTTGGTTAGCTGAACAAGACAAAGATTAACATTTGGATCAAGGGTTGTTGTTACTGCTCCTTCTATTGCAAAATCATCATGTCTATCAATTTTCTATGAAATGTTAAGAAATGTGTAGTTCAGGGGGGAGTTTGATGTTTGGTGAACAACCAAATTTCTATAGTCATTCCTAAGGGGAGCCTCATGTGGATTTACTTCCAAGGGGGAGAGTACTACTGAAGATCAAGAAAATTACTGAAGATGGTGGAATTTATCGAGTAGGTTCGTACACTTTATAACTGGAGGCATCTGCTTATGTACCAAGTTCAGAGAAGGAGGTTCTAACTATATATAATACAAAACTGATTTTCTCTAATGATGTTGTTGTTGAAGTTTCCAATGAAGCTTCATTTTCTTCCATCTAATTTTTTTAGGGAGAAAAAGAAGTTAAGGGGAGTGGTTGTGTGAAGGATGTTCCGAAAACAAATATGCTGAAAAAGTCTATGCAAAGAGAAAGGGAGAGTTTGTTATAATCTTCCATTGACTTGGGAGATAATTGATCAGAGAGACTGATGATCTTCAAGCTGATGTCAAGGGGGAGTTTGTTGGTGCATTCAGATTGTAAGGTTATATCAAGGCTTACACATTAAATCTTTGTAATATCTTGTTAGTGGGCTTTTTAATGGGCTTTAGTTGGTTTATGATATGGAGTCCATGTAAGTTCACGAGTATATTACCTATAAATACCTGTATACTCGTTGTGACTAGCTTAGACTTCTGAATTGGTGTTAGAGGGCAAAGGGTTCTCTCTCGGTTTTTATTGGCTTATGTACCTAATGGTTTTATAATAAATCATGTGCATTGAAGTTTCATTGAGTGTTCATCATTTATGTTTCATATATATCTTTCTTGAATCGCACCTTTAACTGGCTTTCGCATAGTCTTTGGTGTTTTGATATCGTGTTTGGCTAGTTCGATCCTTACACAGATGCGTGTGATAAAACCTTGAAGATGTTTACTTATGTTGAGTCTTTGTTTTAGTCAAGTAGAACAAGTCGGTTTTGTCTCACACCAACTGACGACGAATATGTTGGGGCGCAATGATTGTCCAAATGCTCATGACAACAAAATACGTTGCATTATACTTAAACATGCCATTTTATTCAATAAATACAAATTGTTTTATAAACCAAAATCAAACAGAGAAAAATAACCAAATAACTGAATTAAATAGCTTAATCTAGGTCCAGCGGTCCTAACGTGATTACGGAAAAGCTCAAGTATGGTCCCCTGCAACATGTATAAGATAAAGTGTCAACTACAAAGTAGTTGATGAGTAAATATAGATTTATAATACATATAGATTGAAAACATACGATTATGTGTCAAGCGTTACATTCATATTATATGATAAACATGTAAATGAGAGTGATCTGTAACCAATCCTTTTACAATTTAGGGAGCAATCACCCATCGAAAATAAGTATACATTTTCGATCTCACGTGTTGGTTGTTATCGAACACAGGACCTAAAAATTATGTTTTGATAAAGATAGAAAACAAAAAAAAATTACACCTACCATAGAACGTAGGACGTAAAGATTATTATAACACTGCTATACTTATTAAGACACCATGTAACGTATTAAATTTGTTGCATTTGGATAAGAAAAAAAGATAAAAATAGCATTTGATAAGAAAGAGAAAGATTAAAAAAAACGAAAAAGGACAAAAATGAACAAGTAGACCACCGTTGGACAATAATGGACTTTTGACCAAAAAATGGTCTTAAAATGGACCTGACCACGGTCGCCATGGACTATCATCTAGGGTCGTCCGACCGTGGTGTTTGACCAATAAAAAGCCGCCACCTCAGCACTTGACGGTCGCTATGTGTACATGTAAGGTCGGACGAATGTGGTCCGGGCCCACAACGACCACGCAGACATTCACTCTGCAACAGTCGCGACGACCGTGTGACACCAATGTCGGAGGCGCCATGACCGTGCTCTTTAATTTTTTTAATCGAAAATCGTTAATTCTACGATCGTTCGGGTTATGGTCATCGACGACTGTGTATACGGTCGTCCGACCGTCGACTTTATTTTTCCTTTTTTTTAAATTTAAATATTAATTTGTATATATAATACTTTTCTAAAAAAGATTATTTTGTTATATAATGTTTATTTCCTTTTTCTTATAGATAATCTTCATTTCTTATATTTTTTTATATATGTAATGTTTATTTATTTTTTATTTTTTCTCACTTTATCTTTAACCCCTATAAATAGCACATCATTTACACATATAACTTCATATATTCACAACTATCATCAAATAAGAATAATGTCTTCAAGACCCAAAAAAAAAGATGGACTTATCAAATCGGACCTTCTTCTAACTCGCTCGAAATCATTGACGAAATTCCACCACCAGTAGAAAAACAAGTTTGGAATTTTATAGTAAAGAAAATTGGGCTCCAAATGTTTTACGTTTTTTTATAGTGGCATGGATTCTTCGTTTTGTAAGGTTTCTTACATGGGATCCTCTACAATTACGCGAGAATTTTGGGGCTCCCTTCTTGCGTTGCATGGAAATCCTCGTATAGGGGCAACTGTATGTCATTGTTATTTTAAATTTAACACGTATTCAAATAGTCATCATTGTTCCTAAAATGTTTTTTATATATTATAGCACGTTTCTGCTTGTCTAATGACCTTGCGTTTAGAAGAAATAATAACAAAGAACGAATTACCCAAAGGTTTAAACCATTTGACGATTCTGCCCACCCATTTTTTCAAATTAATATCTGAAGGATCATCTGATGCAAATGAATATTGTGATGACACAAATGACTTATATCCTTCTTTATGTGAGGTTGATACGGTAACGATTTATTTAAAAAGTTACTTTATTTAAAAAAACAGTAATAATATGGGATCGCTAATAATATTCATATTTTGAGTTTTCAGGTTTACTTACCCATATCTCATGATGATCAAAACTGGTTTCTGTTAAAGATTTGTATGGATACCTTCAATATTTATGCCTTTCACCCTTATGATTGCTCTCAAAGTAGTTGCGATTCAAAGTGCTTTTATAAAAAAAATTTGGAATTATCAATGAATTTGAGAGTTTTTATCTAAATTTTCTTGATCGTATATCATACTGGTAGCACTTTGGGCAAGTCAAGATCGAAGAAATACCATTTACTGGGGACACCATGTGGCCTTAGAATGCAGGTCATATAGGGCCCGATTCTGGAGTGTTAATCTTCATGTTATTGCGAAGGATAGTTAAAAATAAGTCCATGGTGTTGGAAGAAGTCAATCTACATGTTCTTAATTGGCACATTTGATTTTTGCTTTGATTTTTTCAACTCAGGTTTCAAACTTTTGATTTCTTCCTCCATCATCATCTTTTTCGCTTCTAAATTTGAAATCTTCATCTCTTGTTGTAAGTTCTTTAGCATCAGATCGTCTACTCGATCTAGCTATTACGAATAAGAAACACGTAATTAAGAGTTGTTTTATTGATCTAAAGAGCAATTACAACTCAGGAAACACAGAGAATCAATCACAGAGAAACACCACCGAAACACAAACTTAATCTCATATCTATCTCGCTCAGTTATAGAAATACAAGACAAACTTTCTATATATACCCGACTGGCCGAACCCTGGGCGAACCGGCAGTTCGTCCTGATCCGAACTGGCAGTTCGGATGAGGTTCAGATGGCAGTTTCACTTTGTCTTGATCTTCACATCGTCTTGTCTTGATACTTCACACGACGCACAGATTATGTGTCAACAAACTCCCCCTCGTCGTGTGCAGTATCTTTAACAACATATCAAAACTGTATCTTCAATCAAACTCCCTCTCAAGTGTAGAATTCATTCAAAATATCTTCAAACAAGCTCTTCCTCAACTTGACAGTAGCTTGATCTTGAATACTTGACGATGCATCGTGTGTTTCTCTCTTTATCAGCAGCTTCAGAAGACTTGAAGTTGTGACAACTCTTTCACATTAGCAACATGTTCAAAATTTAAATAATCTCGGCGCAAAACGTCTCTTTGAGACTCCAAGATATTATTTTGAAAATTTGATTTGTATCACGTGTTAATCAGATCGAAAATAAAACAAAAATAAAATTTTTTTGGCTTTTAGAAATTTTTTTGGCTTTCCGAAATGAAATGAAATTGCAACAAATAATCAAACACTATTTTTGGTATGAGAAAGATCACTATACGGGATCATATTGATCATGACGCACTGAACTACACTTCAATTTCAACTAATTGAAGCACATAAGTCATGATGATTGCCGGTATAATTTTTCTATCTTAACATTTGGATACTCTGTCTTTTTCTTGTAGTCACACAAGAAAAAGAATAATGTCTGACCTGTGTATTCCACACTATCAGACATATTCAGACATTTTTCTTTTTCTTCTGTCACTACACTTTTTCTTGTGTGATTACACTTGTGATTATCACATAGCATAATGTTTTCATGATATCGTTAACTGTGTTCCATGCAAAAGAAATAAGAACGTTAAATTGTCTACCTTAAGGTCGATCTTTCGATACGCAGATAAGGCCTCGGATTTAACAAAATAAGAAAATAAAACAAGTTGAAATTGTATAACCCAACAACAATCAGGTCGGTACTCCCGTACACGCAGAGAAATTCCGATGAGTTATACGAAACATTAAAGAAAATAAAGCAGAACCTCAAACGAACAACAATCAGGTCGATCTTTCGATACGCAAAAAAGTCCGATCGTTTGAGAAAATAAAGAAAATCAAACAAGTTTAAATCTCTGCAAAATGAACACATGTATACACAGTGACTTCTCATATTTGTTTTTCACACTTATTTTTCTCTTTTTGTCATGAAATACGCTTCAAGATGTTATCCACATGGTCAAGTATTAGTATTTAGTGTATATCACATCTGAATACTTTCTTATTTGCCGAGTCTATCAAACATATCAAATAATGATCTTACGGCTCTTTCATCTACTCTATTCATGAGTCAGATACATAAGCCAATGTACCATTATTTCCTAATGATCAATTTCTTAAAATTTTATATATTTTTCATGTATTCACCTTCACTATATATTTTGCATGTATTCATTTTCTCCCCATAACATGCATTTTCACAATTTCTCCCCCTTACATGCAATTCTCCCCCTTAAAATGAAAAACTCTATATTTGGATTTTTCATTTTATACAACAAGACAATATTTTTGGTTTTTATCAATTTTCTCTTTTAAACACAAACAAAAAGTAAAGAAAGAAAATTGATCAACCAACATGGATACCTTGCATTTTAAAGTTTCAGAAAACTTTCAGGTCAGTAAGATATAGCATGAAATTTAAGTTAAGCAGAATACTCCTCCAACAACAACTTTTTAATCGTTGATAGGTCTTCTAAAAGTACTTGCACACTAGTCAAACTTATCTGTTCATGAATGACCCGAAGTGAAGTGCTTCTGGTCGACCAGTGTCCTGGTTTTTCTTTAAAACCACCTTAGGTTTCCAGATTTGTTGTTGTTTTGGTAAGTCAGTTGTTGATGAATCTATCACAGGTGACTGTAATGAACAACCTACGTTTGGTCTTGTGAAAATTTGGGAACAAAACGTTTTTGTTTTTGAAAGAATGTAGGCTGATATTCATAAAAAAACTCTGCCATGTTCATCAAGGAACACAGGTTTGGCAGGTTTACCCAAAAATTTGACCTTTGGAGTTTTAGTGTTAGAAGCAGCAGGAATTGGACACTCTTTTGCCATATGTCCTGTGTGACGACAAATATAGCACAAACGACTAGCTTTGTCCCATCGTTTATGAACCTGCCCGGCTTCATTAACGTTTCTACTTTCAATTTGATCATAAATGTATCATATACCTGATATCGATGATCATGAACCCATTTGGAAGTAGGGCTTTTTGAAGTAGAACCTTCAGAAGAAAACTTATCAGCTTGTGTCTTCTTGTTCTTTGGATCAGCAGCTTTCACAAACACTTCAGAAATCTTATTAGCATCAATGCAATGAAGTGGAAATTATTTGTCACAAAAAAATTGGTCCGAACCCTTGAGTTTATAAAACATTTCGGGTTGAACCTTCTCAGCTTTGAAAACTTTTTTCTTAACTTGCTTTAGCTTCATTTTCTTCAGATTTTGTGCCTTTGGACCTTTAACTCCCGCAGCTTTATCATTCGGTTCCTTGAAACCCAAACCAATATTCTTTCCAAAAATCTTTTTCTCAGAATTTGATGATGTATGCCCATTCTTCGCCAATCTAGAAAATTCAACTTTGACTTCGTTCACATTCTTTGGATCATAGAATATCGTCTCATCAAAATATGGTTGAGACCGAATCTTTTCACTAGATGTAGCTGATTTCTCATTTGCTGTTGATGTCAAACCAGACACAAACTTTGTAACTTGAGGAACATTAGAATTCTTTTCAGTCTTTTTACCTTTCTTCTTATTTCTTTTCTTCTTCACAACCTTTTCTTCCTCTGAATTCGATAATGATAAAAACTTTGAGTAATCATATTCTTCAACCTTTTCCTTCACATCTTTAACAGCTTCTTTGATACTAGATGGGGGTGATGCTGGTTTGTCAAGCATCTTTTCAAAATTTCCATCATTAGCTAAGAAACTTGTAAATGATTGAGAATTGGTAACATTATTCAAAAGACGGTTTGCATCAATCACTTAAATCTTTAAATCTGAAATCTTTTGTTGAGCTTCAGCCAATTCTTTCTGAGTAGTTATCAATCTTTTTTGTAACTTTGTGAGTTTCAAATTTTTGCAATCGAAGGTTATCAAGCTCAACAAATAATTCCTTTTTCCATTTATATTCATTTCTTTTCTGAATTTCCAAATTTGCAGCCTGCACATTATTCACACTCACTAATTCTCGTTTTTCATCCAATAACTTCCCCATATCAACCTGATAAGATTCAAGTTTAGCAGCATACTGTTCAGAATTTTTGGTAAGCAAATCAAGTTTAATTTTTATTTATCAAACAAATTTTGAAAATCATTAGCAGCGTCTTCTGCTTCATCTTTCCATTTCTAGATTTCTTTAACCAACTCACTCTTTTCTTAAACCAACTTTGCATTCTTTGCTTCAAGATCCTTTTCATTCTGTTTAGATTTTTCCAAATCTTCCTTGACCAATTGCAGAACCTCGATAAGCATTTTAACTTCTTTTGTCAAAGAATCATTTTCCTTCAACAATCCTTCATTTTCTTTTGACAAATTCTCAATTTAGACTCAAACTTTTCATTTTCAGCAGCTTTATATGAACTCGAATCAGAATAATACTCATCTTGCTCATGTGTGACAATCAAAGCAGATGTATCAAATTGTTTGCCCCAATCATAAGTACCATTATTCTGAACTGTTAAAGCTATTTTATTTGAACTACTTAAAGATGGTTGAGAACCATTTCTAGCTTTGGAAGTGTGAGATTGTTGACATACTCTTGCAAAATGTCCAAGGTTTGAACATTTGTAACATTTGATCTTAGATTTGTCAAAAACCAAATTTCCATTTGATCCAAAATGTTGTCTTCCAGTTTTCTTAAAGTATCTCTTTGACTTTTTACTCAACATAGCCAATTGCCAAGCAATATCCATATCATTAAGTTGATCATCATCAATTTCATCAAGATCGTTCTCAGTTAGTCGAGTAGTACTAACATCATTGATAATCATCCCAGATGAAGATGTAATGAGAGCAAAAATCAACTTTGCACAATCATCTACTGACTTGACAGAGAAAGCACCTTGATTTGATGATTCTGGAATTGTAAAGTTACAACCCCTTAAAGAATTAATATCAGAATTTCCAGACATATTTCCAATGAAAGCAGTAGGTGGTGCAGAACTAAGACTTGGTTTAGCTTTAGCATTCAAGCTTACAGCATTTTCACCATGATATAACTCTGGATTTTGCAATTTAGCCGTTGATATCTTTGAATTCATTATTTCCATTTCTCGAGCATGAAGTTTACTAGTGAGCTCATGAAATGATAATGTGGAAAATTCTTTATCATGAGTGAGTAATAAGACATAATTCTCCTAATTTTCTGGTAATGCTTCCATAATCTTCTCTTTCAATTCTTCATCAGTTTTCTCAATCCCAACAACTTTCAATTCACTAATCAGATGAAAAATCTTGAAACTAGAGCCATAATGTTTTCATTTTCATAATGTTGAAAGTTATCAAACTCCTTATTCAACACTTTTTTCTGACTTTTCTTGTATTGATCGTTCCCTTCACACCTTGCCGATAACGCATCCCACAATTGTTTCGATTTCTTACAAGTACTAAATTGATGTAACAACTCAGTGGATAAGGCCATTGTAAGATAAACAAATGCTTTTTGTTCAAGCTCATATAGTTTTCTTTCAGCATTATCAAAGGTATGAACTTCTTTGAAATCTCCTTGATCAGTTGGATATGAGTAAAGCTTCTTAATCAGAATCCACAAATCGATATCATTCGTGCTTATGTATGCAGAAAATCATTGTTTCCAATTTTGATAATCCTCCAACTTTAACAACTTGGGAACTTTCAGAATTGTTACGATTTCGTTATCAAAATTTAACATTGTTTGCATCGCACTTTGCATAGCGGCAAAAGCTTAAAAATCGACATCTTTTAAAAAACTCAAATTCTGATCAGCCGAACTATATCCGAACTCAAAGTCTTTATCCGAACTTGATTTTATCGGAACTCTATCCGAACCAGAAATCTTATCCGAACCGTAGCCAAACTGAAAATTAACCGGACTTGAAATAGTAGCCGAACTCTTTCCGAATTGAAATTTATCCAAACCTGTCCCGAACCTTAACCAAACAATCTTTCTGAACCGAACTGTAACCGAACCTTAGCTGAACCTATACTTCGGACGAATGAACACAAGCCGAACCTGGAGTTCAGACGACGGTTATTCCGAACAGAAAACACGTCAGCCGAACCTAAACATTTTCACACAAAATTTTCGATTTTGAACAGATTTGAACGAGATTTGCAGGAGTGTACAGAAAAAATTATGAGGAATGATTTAGGAACACATTTTTTCACAAAATACTCAACTGAAACACTCAAAAACTCGTAAAAACACTTCAATTTTTTGAAAACTGACACTTTTTGTTTTAAAAACTCCAAAAATAGCAACCACAGATCAGTAAAATGAACCAGATAGCTCTGATACCACTTGTAAGTTCGTGAGCATCGGATCATCGACTCGATCTAGCTATTACGGATAAGAAACACGTAATTAAGAGTTGTTTTATTGATCTAAAGAGCAATTACAACTCAGGAAACACAGAGAATCAATCACAGAGAAACACCACAGAGACACACACTTAATCTCAGATCTATCTCGCTCAGTTATAGAAATACAACACAAACTTTCTATATATACCCGAATGGCCGAACCCTGGGCGAACTGCCAGTTCGCCCTGATCGGAACTGGTAGTTCGGATGAGGTTCATATGGCAGTCTCACTTTGTCTTGATCTTCACATCGTCTTGTCTTGATACTTCACACGACACACAGATTATGCTTGATTTTCAGTGTTAGTAATTTTGATTTCGCCTCAAAGTCTTCACCGACGGAAGATAATGTAACATCGACATCTTCCTTCAACATAAAAAACTTACAGTCAGATTTATCATGAATTTTTTTTTAAAAATAAGTATAACATGCACTATATAAAAAATTAAGTATAATTTTGATATCATACTTACAGACCATAGAGGACACCCATAAAATTCATGGCCTTCCCGTGTAGTACCATATTCGGCAACTCTTGAAACTGCAACCCTGCCATGATAATAACATACATTTCCGTTGGAATCGAGATTTAAAGTCTTGTGTTTTTTGTTAATACTAGTGTTGGATGAGGATGAATGAGTCATGTTTGACATAAAAAATGTTGAAAGAAATGTTGCGAGTTTGTGAAGTTTGATGGTATTAGAAATGTGTGAAGTTTGTGTGGTATTTATAGGGGTAGAGAAAAAGTGAGATTTTTTAAATAATAAAACAAAAAAAAATACAAAAACTAAAGAAAATGATAAATCCTTAGTAAAAACAAAAATAAAATACAAAAATTAAAGAAAATGATAAATCCTTAGTAAAAACATAAATAAAAAACTAGGAGTGCGGTCGGACGATCGTGTTCTTCGTCACCGCGACCGTATATGTACACGGTCGGGTGACCATACATAATTTAATTTTGATTTAAAAAAACATATGCGGTCGTGGCGACCCCGACCGTGGTGTCAAACGGTCGGGATGACCGTTTCAGAGTACAGTCGTGGTGGGCTATGGGTATAGTTGTGGCGATCGTAGAAATGCAACGTGGTGTATATTGATTGGACTGTGATGTACAGTCGGACGACCGTGCTTAGAAGTCCATAACGACCGTGGTAGGGGCTATTTTGAAACCCACGGTGGTCTACTTGTCCATTCTTGTCATTTTCCCTTAAAAATGGACTTTACTAGTTTTATTGTTTCTTTTCCACTTGAAATTGTTTATATATAGAATAAAAATCACATAAATAAAATGCATAGGGTTTGTTACTTTGTTTGATATGAGGTAATGAAATGAATGAGGGAATGAAATAGAATAATCCAAAGAATGAAAATAGATCATTGCTATCCATCATTCTGGTTGGGTATCATGTGAGAATGAAATAAATCATTGCTTCATGTTATTTGATTGCTAGTAAAAACGAAGCAATAGAATATTATTAACAAACATTTCTATTTAAATTAGAATATCTCTTTTATATTTACATTTATTCATTTTGTTTTTTTAACTTTATATTATATTATTTTTTATTAAATATCTTAATTTTGACATTTTATTTTTATATTTGTTTTCTATTTTACATTTATTTTTTATATTATTATATTATTGTTTTTCATTTTTATTATATATTTTATATTTTTTTACTTTTTTATATACTTTTTACTTTTTGTTCTTAATATACTTTTTCATTAATTTTTAAGAAAAAAAAATCAAATTGAATAAAATTTTTATTTCATTACTTGAAGGAATCGATAGAAAACACCCATCTCCTAGTGAATAATTTTTTTTTATAAATTGAAGTAATCCCATTCATTGTGTAATGGTCCATTCTATTTCAATATGTTACTAAACATGTAAATTTTTCATTTCGACGTAACGAAATTCTCTATTACACCATCTATTCAGTATACCAAATACTAACTTAGTTTTCAAATTTGCCCCTAGTCAATTTCGATAAGTAAAACACATGCTCGTTTACTAATAAGTGAGATTTTATATAAGTCTTAGTTTATCTTCAAACGGGGTGAGCATGGTTCGGTTCGGTTCGGTTTTTGGCTCTCACCAAATCGAAACCGAAGTTTTCGGTTCCTAAGAGAAAAAAATTCCGTTTGGTTTTGGTTTTTTTCGGTTCGGTCTTTTCTGTTTTTATCGGGTTTCGGTTCGGTTTCGTTTTTTTTTGTAATATATTGTTAATATAATTTAAAATTTTAAATGTTTAATCCTAAAAGATAAATAAATAATAGTAAAAAATAAGTATCGTCATAACTATTGAATTAGATTAAAAAAAAACAAAAGTAGTTACGTGAAACGTGTGATCATACAAAAGACAAAGTGACGCTAAATTTAAAAGTTTTTAACACTAAAGATCTTGACGTAAACTATTAAGTGTTCACTTAAAATATAAATTAAGGGAACAAGGATTACTAAAAATCTTAAAGTTAAGGGTTAAGTGTTAACTTAAAATATAAATTAAGGTTTAAAGATTTACAATATGCCCTCCTAAAATGTTAATTCACTTATTTGCCTCTCGGTTCGGTTCGGTTTTTTAATGATTCGGTTTTTCAGTTCGGTTCGATTCTTAATAGATATGCAACCGAAACCGAACCATTATTTTCAGTTCAGTTTGGTTTCATCGGTTTTTTTTATTCCGATTCATTTTTTTCGGTTTTTTCTCACCCCTATTCAAACCCGTTTAAACTCGTTGTATTCGAGCAACGTTGACAAATCTTGATATTTGATATAGAATTGAGCGACTTACTTGGTTGTAGTCCACATTATAAGAAATAATGTGTTTTTTAATGTAGATTTAGATTTAAATCTAAAAGCAGTGTCATTAAAATAATAAAGGCTATCTTAATTCTTAACACCTATAAAGTCAAACATTTGACTTTTGTAAGAGAGTAGGCGTGTAGTCATTGAGCATTATATATGCTATCATTACAAGCTGCAACAATGGAAACCAAGCATGGTTAATGGCGTCACCATAAAAACAAACAAATAAAATCGACCACATTTTTTCTAATACTACTATATGTCTAATAAAATATTTAAAACCAAATTTAAAACTAAATACTTATTTTATGTGTTATGGCAAAATGAAAAGAAAAGGTAATAATGTAAATG
>JBCNJP010009530.1:0-28825 GCA_039602395.1 Deinandra increscens subsp. villosa
GCTGCTCTCGGTAGCCCGATTCTACAAACATAGGCTACCAAACATGTCGAAGTGATCTAACTTAATAAATAAACACAAACTAAAACAACTGATTGGTATCTTTTATTATTTTATTTTATAAATCAATATGAGGAAGTGGGTTATTTGAATATTCAATAAATAGTTCCAAGCATTGCTGTAGCGATATAAGGTTGTCTTTCTTAATTTGAGTATCACACTCACTAACCATTATAACCCTTTAATTAGTTTGAGTGTAACCACACTCACCAGCTATGTGGCTCCTACATGGCATCAGTTTTTGGCTCACCCGCACTAACCACTACACAATCTATTTAACTTCAAAATCGGCATGAATCATTGTGTTTGTGTAGGAAAGTGAATAAAATACATTTCATTATATATAGTAGTATCAGAACCGAACAATTTTAAGTTTAAAATGAAGGAATTCATGTCAAATTTTATTTTATAAAGTGAAGAGAACTGGCTTTGAAGTTCGACTTTAAACTCTTACCTGCGATTGGCTCTTTAGATGGTAAATGTCAACCCCTTCAAGCTTATTAATCTCAATACTGACTTTGGTGTTGCTTCTGTAAAACCTAACACGTATTTGATTGAATCAGATCAAATGAACATAGAAGTAAAAACAAAAGTCAAAATAAGCTTGAAACAAAAGGTAAAATGAAATCTGATTTGCTTAATATGACTAATAAACAGAAAATCCCCAATTTCACAAATCATGGTACATGAAGATCAAAACTTTTAGGTGGCGTTTGGTTCACGGAATGTAATGTAATTGGAATTGTAAAGTTTTCCTTTTAAAGTTGTGCTTAAGTTGGGTAAGGATGTGGTTTGAAATACAATGAATTCCTTTAATCAATGGAATTTGAGGTCATGTAACTTTCCTTCGTTAAAGTGAAGGATTTCTAAATTCCATTGATTAAAGGAATTCATTGTATTTCAAACCCCATTCTTAACCAACTTAAGCACAACTTTAAAAGGAAAACTTTACAATTCCAATTACATTACATTCCGTGAACCAAACGCCACCTTAATTGTTTCAACAATATTGGATTCTGAGTATCATGAAACATGTAATGAAGATGAAGAATCTCATTAAAATGTTCAAATTAAATATTTTAACAATCTAAAACTCACAATTGTACCATTTATCTTCAAGGAGACAGAACACACGCAATTCTCCCTAAGCGCGGAGGTCATACTCGCCAAAACACACACCCCCAATTCAGTATACCTGCATACGAACCAGTACCTCCCAATTCCTTTATCCGGCCACCTGCACACCAAGAATACTGAATCTATAGCATTTCACCATGGATATCAGCAACCCAAATAAAAGGCTAACCCCCACTATGTTCTGCTCCCAAAGACTGTTTATGTTAATTCGAACCAAAACATAGGACCAGTTCATTCCATATCATTGTTAATTTGATGCTACTATTGTAATCATTAAAAAATAGTTACCTAAATCGAGAAAAAAATATAAGATGCTGGTGTTATTAAGTTGAACAAAAAGCCTCTCCGTCACGTGTCTAATCAGACCTGGAGATCTAGAAATCGGACAACAATCGGACCAAGAATCCTGGAAATTGATAGTCGCTAGGTTGGAGAAAGAAGCATCGCTTTGGTGGTTTCCTTCTCATCCGGGTTGCGTTCTGATCTTCAATTTTATGTAAAATTCAATTTTGTTGATTTAGTTTTTTTTTCCGTCTAAAAATTGAATGGGTAAATAAGTAATTTTATGTGAAAGGGGATATATTTAATTAGTAACGAACGTGATTGGCTTGAAGGGACGCCAAATAGCAAATCGTAATGCACCTATGCCGTTCAAAATATAAAAATATACCAGTCCACCCTTGCACCCTCAAATAGACGATGGTGAAGGCCATTGGTAGCAGTCACGAAGGAAGAAGCTACGAATAAAAAAAGGGGGGGGGGGGGGATTAATACGATCAAATGAGAAATAGACTCAAACGCAAAAATTGTAAGGGGTCAAACATTAGCCGCCAACGTTACATTTTATTCACGTCGGACAAAGCCACAAAAGTCTAAGATCATAGATGACCCGCCAGCGTTACATTTTCTTCACGTCGGAATCAAGGTCATGATCACCGTAAATTAACCACCGACGTTACATTTTTTTCACGCAGGAGGCAAATGTATGGTCCTCAACAAAGACTACAAACGAAAACGTAGAAAATGAAGACAAACAATAAACTTACACGGGTCTAGGAGATGACGGATGGGGAGAAAAACAAATGAGGCTTGGATGTCTTTATATAGGTTCAAATGGGCTATACATATTCCTCATGACTATATGGTAATAAAAGTTTTAATTATTATATTCTTAATACAATAAAAGTTAAGAATATGAATGATTTTATAATTATAAACCATAATAACTATTATTATTATCATCTATTTATTACTATGATTATTATGGTGATAATAATGATATGAGAGTTGAGAATTTCATTAGTCATATGATTATCATCTATTTATTACTATGACTATTATGGTGATAATAATGATATGAGAGTTGAGAATTTCATTAGTCATGTGTAAAACACAATAGGAATGGGTAATTTTTTTTTTATAAAAATGCATTTATGATTTAGCATTTATGAAGTTGCAAAATAGTGTCATTGCTTAACTTATATATATATAGATACTTTCAAATGGTGTTGAGCCGAGAGGAAGTGAAGAGAAGGGAATGACAAGACCGAGCTCGTGAGGATGAAATTCAGAAGGAACGGACTCGATTCCAGTCATGCAAATCGAGGAGCTTCATCAGGTTTTGTCGGGGGCGTGGAAGATGAGATAAAGGGGTGTTCGTGATCATGTAATCCACAACCCACTCGCAGGTAATCGCCATGTCTAATCGGTGCTTCTGATGCGTATGTGAGTAGTACTTGAGGATGGTGACACCCTTCTGGTGTTTGTGCAGGTTGCAAACCAAGAGCGAGGCTTGGGGTTTGACATTGAGGTTGTCATTCTTTGGGGCTGCCAAGGGGTCGTTCTTAGTCCTTGTAGTAGAGGTGTACAAAACCGGTCTTTTTACAAACCGGTCTTTTTACAAATCAGATGAAGAAAAAGTATCCTCACTTGTTCGAGCAAACGTCCACGGAAACTCAAGGTATGATTTAATTTTGGGGACCAAAATTCCTTTAACAGGAGGAGGATGTGGCGACCCTAAAACTTTTGCTTTCTTTCCCCAGCAACGACAGCAACAACGACAGCCGAGGCTGCGAACGCTACAACGCAAGAATAATTTTCGGGACGAAAATTCCATTTACAAGGGGATGATGTGACATCCGAGAATTCCAAGGTTAACTTCCGTTAGACAATCTCCATTAGTTACGTTATAAGTATCAACTAGGTAACTAATGCTTAACTAGGCCGAATACGTCCACGACCTTTGGTTGATCACCAAACCCGTCCACATGTGTTTATTTATTTGTTTATTTATTACCGCTATGTGGAATTATGTGCAACGTGATTTAAATGCATGATTATTATCAAAAGCATGACTATTTGTTTACTTGTTGAATTATGTGACAAATCGCTTAAATTGTGTATTTATGTATTTATTATTATTAGCATGACAAATTGCTTAAATGTGTATTTATGTGATAAATTGTCAAATTGTCTAGCCTAGTAATTAAGTGTATGCATACATGTTAATCATGGGCTAATGATGGACTAATCATTAGGGCCCAAATCCCAATGAGAGCCCACCAAAGCCTAAGTATTTAAATGAAATAAAAACCCTAAATGGTCACTTTTGCATACATCACCACAAAACACACACACACACCCCCATTCTCTCTTGAATCATTTCTGGTCAGCCCTGAACCACCAAGGATCACCGAGATCTCAGCCTCGAACCATCATCCATCGAGCTTGGAAAACCCAACCGTGAGTCCCATGAACCTTTTTATGCCTTTCTTATGTGTTTTACTTTAAAGCATGACCAAATCTTCATGGAATCGTTTGATGCTTCTGATATGATGCTTAGGAATGTTAGATCTAGCATAAAGACTAAAACTTTACGTGTAAAATCATGCCATAATGAAGATTCATGCTAGTTAGGTCATTTTATGCTTAAAAGTGTTCTTGGAGATTTGATGGTGAAAATCCATGTTTAAGGTGTTAAATTTGCTTGTTTAATGTTGGTAAATGTTTATGCATGCTAGATACTGAATTATATGAAGTATGGAAGCCATCAGAATGATTTTTTGTCAAATTTACGAGTTTTCTGCGACTAGCGAAACTGACAGATTCGTTAGGCGAAACTGTAGTTTCGCAAACTGTTTGAATCTTCATCCAGCGACACTATACAGCGAAACTGTAGTGTCGCCGGTGAAACTAAGTGTATTGCTCGAACGAAACTACCGAGCGAAACAACCATAGGACTCCTGAACGAAAGTTCAAATCAGTTTCGATGCGAAACTAGATAGCGAAACTGTGTCATCAGTTTCGAGCGAAACTATCTAGCGAAACTGTGCCTTTTATGAACGAAAGTTCAAACCAGTTTCGAGCGAATCTATGCTAGCGAAACTGTGTCATCAGTTTCGAGCGAAAGTGCTTCCCGTGCATATAGCGAAACTGTGTAGCGAAACTGAGTAGCGAAACTATGCCAGACCCAAAACCCAAACTTGTGCAACTTATTTGAATGTTATGCCATGACTTACATGATTATGCAATAATGAAACATGCTTTGATTTCTGAGTAATGTGAACCCTCGTTTATGATCAACCATCGGTGTCGTGTGTCGGTATGTCGAGTCGTAGTTCCAACGTGCTATGTTATGGGCCATAGTGACGTAGTTAAAGTTTAGACACAACCTAACACCTAAGACCTTAATGTGATTATTAGGTCTTCGTTAGCAATCATAATTGGATTATTTTAAGTGTAAGCTGAGCAACCTAAGGTGAGTTTCACTACCCCTTTAATTGTGAGCCCGTTTGGGTCACAACGAATTTACTTAACGGAAAACAACGCTGACATTTTGAGGTATTGCCAAATGGGATATCTGTTATGGAAGTTGGAGTGTTTTATGGAAAGCACTTGCAACTGTCCATCCTTGGGGTTTCAAATGAAATCCGCAACCAACTATTTAATACTTAAACTCATTTGGAATTTCAAATGAAATCCGGAACAACCATTTTGACACTTAAACTCTTTTTAGGATTTCAAATGAAATCCAGAACAAACGGTTTTAATATGACTAGTGTAGGTTAAAGTCTAAACCAAATGATATCACATGATTTCTAAGGATGCCTTAAAACTTAAAAGTCCTCAACAATTTAGTACCATTAATTTGCGAAGCGAGGGGATGTTGGGTAGATCTACTGAGGGTTTGACAAACCCTGCTCCGCGGTACACAAATGTGTAGCCAACCGGTTGGAGGCCGAACGGAGTTCAATATCAGCCTATTTTAGTTGTGGGTCCCATGAGGAACACAACTGGAGGCACAAACCATCGGCAAATGCCGAACTCTGTTACGTCAGCTTTGGTACGAACTTCCTTAGTGCATGGAAACCGGATTAGCTACCCGCGATATCGGTTGACCGCTTTAATCTTTACTTAACTAGTGCATATTCGATAATTCAACACTTGGCAATCGTTTTGCAAAGCTATTACCTATTTATATGTTGAGACATACGCTTATGAGACCGGGCCGCTGCATGTCATGCCCACTGTGAACTCACCAACCGTTAGGTTGACACTTGTGTGGTTTTCACTTTTGCAGATCGCTGAGGAGTATCCACCGGAGGTTGGCATGGCACCCGAAGTTACCTATTTCATTTTGAACTTAATTTGGGAATTGAATAACAATTTATGTTTTGTAATTTAAGCACGTGGTTAGTGCTAAGAAACTCATGTTTTTCTTTCCGCTGCAAACCTTTAAACTGTTTTATGATGAATGTTTGGACTTTACTCTGATTCGTTTAGTATTTGTAACTAATGGTTGTGGTCCTGGTTTGCTCGCACCCCTTAACGGTATAAACTCCGTTAGTGGTTAATTTGGGGGTTTGGAACCGGTTCGCCAAAGGAGAATGCCAAATCGATGAGGAACCGCCAAGTTATATTCGAACCAGACCTGTTTTTTTAAAACCGGTTTTTATCTTGAACCGGTTCCGGTTTTTATACCGGTTCGGTTTGCAAACCGATTTCTTTGTACACCTTTACCTTGTAGTGATGACTCAAACGAAATGTAATCTTGTGATTTCTCGCTCGTGTGAACCGTGCGACGGTTATGCTAATTGTAGAAGGCAGAGACTAAGATGTGGTATCGGGATCGGCTAGGGGTTTGCTCAAGGTAAGGGGCCATGTCCTTAGTTGGATGATGAATCGGTGGTGCCAAATTGATGATGATGAAATGATTAATTGTTAAGTTTATTGAATCTGATGTAAGTCTTAGAGATTCTTGCCTGTATAGGGATGAAAGCTTAAGCAATATAATGATGATCCAAGGTGAGGATTATGCGTCATAGATGTTCATCCTTATTATTATGTCTGGGTGTTTTGAGAAGGTAATTGATTGATTGTATATATGATGTCACTGATCGATCAGTAGTATAAATAATGTATGATGGTTGAATTGCTTTTGACTAAGGATGTGATAATGAGTGGCTAGGCTTGTAGTTATCTTGTTGGTAATGAACTCGTCCCAACAAGCCAAGGTGTTTTATTAATTTAGGGCTGCTATACATGTAATATAAGCTTAACAAATTGTTAATAAACGAAAGTACAAAAATATATGATTTCTAGAATGCTCATATGATTTTAATGCTTAAGACTTATGTAACAATTGCTTTATGTAGACGATAATGATGTTATGTTTTATGCTTTTATAAAATAGTAGTCATACATGACGGGTTAGGTCACTTTATGGTCTCTTCATGAGTTCATGAAACAATTTTATGGTCTCTTTGTGAAACAAAATCTCATGGTCTCTTCGTCAGACAACCTTATGGTCTCTTCGAGGGATAAACCTTATGGTCTCTTCATGAGACAACCTTGTGGTCTCTTTGTGAGACAAACCTTATGGTTTCTTTGTGGGACAAACCTTACGGTCTCTCGTGAGGCAAAGTCTTAAAGTCCCCTGATTGTCCACTACTTAGTGCTTGGTCCGTCTTTGGGGCATATACGGATCCATGATAACCTGATGTAATGACTACAATATGTATATGTTATGCTATGATATGTTTTGCCTTTTTATAAACTAGAACTCACTCAGCAACGCTGACTTTCCGCATGTATATCAGATTGATTTCAGGTTAGGTTGTGGACGTGTATCTCTTGGCAGAAGTTTAAGTCTACCCACACCTCGATGACTTGCTTTCCCAATTAAGACATTTTTATGGTTTATGCATTGGTTTTATCATTGAATTTTAGATTGTATGACTTTTTCCGCTGCATTGGTTCAAAAAATTCTAGTTCAAACTATGTTTATGCTATGATTTGCCAACTCTAGGACCTCCCGGTTTTGGGGTCTTACACATGGAGGCAGGAAAGAAGATGTACAACAGACAATCGAAGATTGAAATCCAGTTAGCTAAAGAATCTGACCAATCAAGATAAAATATAACAATGCCAAATGAAGAACTTCCGCATAATGTCGTATGGAGAGGCTCAGGAACAATAGTAGGAGGAATCACTCCGGGGATCTACTTCGAAGATCACAAAAAAGAAAGGAAATACTTCAGGATCGACCAAAAATACAAATATACAGATCAAGCATTGAACTTCTTCCTATTTCTTCTAAACAAATGCAACACAAATGATGAAGCAGCCAAGCAAATGATCATCACATAAATAACTACTCTACAAAAGGAAAGAAATCTTTTTAGAACTCTCTCTCAAGAACACAACAAATCTCTTAAGTTCAAGATTAACTCACTGACTGGAAGAGCTACACTAGAAAAGGATTTGTAACCATTTTTCCTGTTTGATCAATGAAAATGATCCTTATCTCTTTCATTTATTTTCTTCAAATACTTGGGGGGGGGGGGATTGTTAGAACACTTCCATATGTAATAGAAATAGGCGGGTATTATAAGAAAATATAGGAAATATCCTCAAAAGAGAAAGGACAACAGAACCTGTCAAAATCATGGATTCTATGATTTCAAATATACACTTTAGAATTTCTGAAGTAGATCTGTGAAATCCATTTTTCACAGAAGTCCCCCTTTCTGTGAAATGCTTCTGGTGGGAAGCACTCCTAGTCTTCAACGAAGAGTCTTGAAGGAGTTCAAGACTACCAGAAGATAAAAATTATGAGAAGTAAAGAAACCTGTGCGTGAAAAACAAGTAAAATTAACAGAATACCCACTTGACATTTAATGCAAAGACAGTTGAAGATGGTTGAAAATAGATAAATTGAATACTCTTAATTTATCTCTATATACTCTGGCACACTCCAAGTTCAACCGACCTCAACCACATTATTCCTTTACAACTTGCTATATAAATAGCAAGCGTTTCTTCACCAACAAAGGCAAGACATTCACTCACAATTCACAAGCTTCTCAAAGTGCATACAACATACTCTTGTAGAAAAGTTCTTTCTATTGATTCATTTCCATACTATAAAATCTTGTAAACCATTATTTACATTTGAGATATATAGAAAAACCTTTTTTATGAATTATGGTCTTCCAATTTGATTTACTTTCCGTTACATTCCTTTTAATGTTTAAGTCAAATTGTACCTATATTGTTAAGGAGCCATTCACGAGACACAACATATATGCCTTCGCTCAGATTATTTATAGGTTGTACGCATGTACAAATCCTAAGTCTCCACCTTGGTAGGAGTGACAAGATTTTTTAAGATCGCTCCGCCGATCTTATATCGTATATGTGGGATAATTTATAATAATATGTGACGCGTGAATATTTATTCCCATATGACATGTTATGTGATATACGTGTTAGGATAAATATTTGAAAACCTAAATTGATCACCAATGTGTTATCGAGTCAACTTGTCAACTGTCCACGTATATCGGGATGATCGGTCAACATGGTCAAACACTTACACGGTTATGTGTCTTAGGTGAAGTCCAAGAGGATTCACCATTTTTTGTTAGCTTTTAGCAATTTGATTACTATTACGGACTCGAGGTGAGTTTACAGCCCCACTTTAACTTCTTTTAACTTTTCGGGGAGAAGACATGCGGTAAATATTCTTTTTGGTACAAAGTTTCATTTATCACATAATGTATTGTAAACAATAGTGAGATTCAGTTTGCCAGTACATAAAAGTCCGTCTACAGTGTATCATGATGGGGATAACGAGGATATATGAAGTAGATCTAAAGTGTCTGACAAGCCATGTCCTGGTTGGTCGCTCTAGCCCCACTTGCATTAGAGGGAGTGGAGATGGGTATTATATTGTTCTATTTTTCTCATGCTCGGCAAAGGCATGAGGGGAAGGCAGTTCAGCAGTCAGTAATGGGGACATAATACAATTGGGTCACAAGTACACTATATTAATCGGTTTAGGGATTGGGAATTCCACACTTGGTTAGTTCTCGGGGAGACTAACACTTTACTTTTGATAAATGGTTATTCATCTACACCCTTTACTTAATCTATGTAAACTCACCAACCCTGCGTTGACACTTTCTAGCATGTTTCTTTATAGGAGTGCTAAGGAGTACGTTAGAATAAATAAACTTGCATGTGTCTGTTTAAGCTATTTTATCTTTTGCTTTGCTATGTCTGATCTATGCTTCCACTACTCCGAAAACTTTTGTTTAAACCTTTGGACTGTTAAACTATGGTTTTAAGTGTTTTAAACTTGCATATAGTCTGTTCTGTGTGTCTGATGACTGAGATCCTGGTATGTCACACCTCCAGCGCAGTGATACTCCATGGGTGGATTTTTGGGGATGTGACAGTTCGTAACTTTCTGGTAGTTAACCCAGTTTGCGAAATCACAGGTTCAAAACTGTCTAGTTCAGATTTGTGTATGGTAATCTAGGCTCTGATACCACTGTTGGGTTTTAGACTGGTTGACGTGCACGAAACGGTTACTAAAATGACTACTTAAACCTAGACTGGATCCTAGACCTAGACACAACGAGTTTTACCCAGACAACTAAACTAAACCGAACCTACATGCAAGTGTACCTATCAGAAGCAATAAAGCTATAGAAGACCGGAATCGAACCCTAAGGACACTGTGAACAAGACTCTAACCTAGGACTCTGTGAATTGGAAAATTGAGTATTTGATTTAAATGTGAATAAAGAATTAAATTAACTTAATTGACTTAAATAACTTAACAACTATCGAAAACTAGAAACCTTTAGGATGGAATCAAACGAGAGAAACAGGACCACCTAGACTCCTAATTCATGCTATTGACATCCCTCGCCCGTGACAAATATGATGGAAACCAGATCTTAACAGACAACCTATAGAAATCCTATGAGCCCCCGAATCACTCTCCAGATGTTACTCATAGGATACCTAAAGATTGAAATACGCTCAGCGGTTAATTAGTTCACCTTTTGAGTTCTTCCTAACGGATTACTCTAACGCTCGAACAAGTGGCACCTTTTGAGTTCTTCCCACTTCGACTACCCTAGCCACCCTCAAAATAATCTAAGGCACCCTAAAGCAGCCAGAGATACCTCTAACAACTGCAACTGACACGGAATAACAAATTAACTATAAACCCTTGACAACTTCATTTTGGGATAATTTCTCCTAGAATCTATTAGCCAACCCGATTACCCGACAAATCCATTACCTTTTGGGTCTCTAGATAAGGCAGAATATCACAATCAAGATAACATTTATTAACTAACGCTATAGCCCGGGATGTCTCCTAAACCACTCTTCGATCACTAACCCTCAAGCTAGAAAATTTAGATGAATTACCCAACTAGAAAGACATTTAAAGGTAAAAACAAGCATTAATCAACAACCATAACCCTAATTGGTAATACTCATATGCATCAATAACATAAATTATAGGAATTTAAAGAGAAATCAAATCCATCAATGAAATTGTCATAAACCAAAACTAAGTCAAAAACATAAATTAGTTGTCATATGGCCTAAGCGACACTAGGTTCTTAGCCTAGGATCATGATCAAGTCACAAATACAGATAAAAATCTTAGCTTGAACAGAATTCATGGCTAGTCTAAAACAAATTACTAGAAAACAAGAAAAGAATGGTTGATCTCCCTCTTCAATTTCGATCCTGGCTTGATCCTTGGCTCCAAAAATTGTCTCAAAGGCTCCAAGAAAACAGCAGAAGGGAGAACCCCCAATAAACACCCGTCAATTTGTTTAAATAGTCGATTTTAGGGTTTTTCCCGTTTTTTATAAAACTAGCGTATCGCTTAAATTAAAATCAAACCAGGTGATACGCATGATCCAAATTAGTCGATTAAAGGTGGTGTTGACCAATCAGCGAACTAACTCCCCAACCGTATCGCTTAGGGCACTCTCCAAACTAGGCGATACACCTAGTTCTTTAATTTCAGCACTTCTTTATTTTTTTCCTTCGTCAATTCTCTTCCAACCTCCGCTAAGTCTCGGAATTTGAACCAATACCTATAATATCACACAAAAACTAATAAGACACAAATCCTAAAAATGTAGATAATACCAAATAAAAGTGAATCAAAATAGACTTGAATTATACAAAAACCGTAAAGGAAAACCAAATGTGTTTCCAACACATCAGTGGTATTTGGGTTTCCGGTTACTAAATTAAAATTTCTTAACCGGTTAGTTAATATTTACCAAAAAAGTTAACCGTAATTGATATCAGTTAATATGCAGCGGAATATTTAGAGTTTTAAAAAACGGATTAACCAGTATTTGGAAATCGTATCAATAGGATCATGATTACCATTACGTGCACACAAATATAGATTTTATCTAAGTCAAATAAACAAATAAACAATCTAAACTAAAACGAGTTTAGATATACCTAAGGGTATTGAACAAACGCTCAAGACACCGAGGTAACAACGAGATGTCGCTAGTTGAACGAAAAAGAGCAACATAAACAAGTTATGTTCTCGGGTTTGGTCGCGAGTTGTGAGGAAATGGGAGCAAAAGCGTCGCGTGGTGCGACCCTGCAGCGGGCAGAAAACTCGGTTGACCGGCAGTGATGGCGGACCAGGGGCAAAAGACAGCGGCTGAGTGGCTTGATGCTTCGAACTCAGTTAGACGGGATAGACTCACGCAGTGGAAAAACTTCACTTAGAATTTTGCGGGGGCGATAAGTCATGGGGTGTTAATCCGAGGGGGCGATTCTCTCTATATATAATTTTTTTGGAAAAACCATGAAAATTAGTACTACGGGACAAAAAAACCGGAGGGGCGGTCGCCCCCCCCCCCCCCCCTCCACTAAGCTTCGCCTATGGACTCACGAATCAACATGGGGTTGTGGTTGCGTGACCAAGAGGAGAGGCAGAGTGGTGGTGTGTGACGGTCAAGCGGCGCACGGCTTGGTTGGCTGGCGGTGGTGGTGTCACGAAAGAGAGAGAGCCGAGAAGTGTATGGGACCGAATATTTAGTGATTAGGATTTTTGGTTTCCACATTTAGTTATATTTATAAGTGATTGCAGGTTAATCCTAAACCCAATTCTAATCCCTTTTAAAGTTCTCCTTGTCTCTATCTACCCAAGAGTCTAGATAATGTTATTTCTAATAAACCAAGTTTTATCTAAAAACATTTATCTACCTAATAATAATATTAGATAAATATTGGTTTATCAAAATTATTATTAAATCGAGATAATATTGATAATATTTTTATCCGCTAATTATTATTAATCAAGTTAATAATAATAACATTAATTATTTATTATTTATCACCAGTTGTAAATAAAATCAATAATTAATCTTTTCCATTTAATGTCGATTAACTATATACGCGGAATTTCCTTAGTTGCACATGGTGTAACTCTTACGGCTTGTAATCGGGTCAGATTTGTGATCTTATCGGGTCTAGACATACAATATCCAACAGTTATCGTTAACTCTTTTGTCTCTATCTATTTTGTTTTCGCTAGGTAATTCCTAATTCCCCAAATCCTCTTTGTTATAGTTTTGGGTATGCTGTGTTGAACGGAAAAAGTGGTGGTGCTGAACCAAAAAATGGATCTGGTGGTGGTTGCCAACGAAGGTAGCGACTAAATATGATAAGTTTCTTTCAGGTTTGTTCATTTAGTGTGGTTTGTCGTTATTGTATCCTTTATTTTGTTGTGTTGATGGAAGGTAGTAGAGTAAAATTATTAAATATTAAGCTTATGTATCTAGTTTAGATCTTTGAGAGAAGATTAATCGTTACAAATAGGAGAAAATGGTGGTCATAACCAAGAATATGATCAAGCAATTCCAGACTTTAATAGATGCAGTTCATTGTTGCTTTCTCTCTCTCTCTCTCTAAAAACTCTCCATCCGTCTTTGATTTAATTTTTTTTCATTTTATCTGTTTAAATCTGTCGTTGCAACTAACAAGCCGCTTAAGATCATGTTCGAAGCTCGATTATCGTTTTCTCACGATCTGCCATTAGTTCATTATATTTGTCTATTTAAACTGGCATGCCCCTTTTCACTTCCAGTTGTTCTCTTATGGTTTCGCTTGCTAATTCTTAAGTTCCCCAAATCCTCTTTGTTACAGTTTTAGACATGCAGTTCCGGTAGTGTTGTATGATGTAACACCCGAATACGATTTGATGCCAAACCTGAATATTTACAACGTTAAAAATCGGTCCCAGAAAATTTTTGTACAAAACATATGATTTAACAACCATAACCCATCACTGAGGTTTGCATTTACAAAATATACCCTTAGGTAGTGTTGACATCCAAAAGTTGTTCACTATGCTTCACATAGTTTCACTATACAAAAAGGAAAATCATTTCGTCGGTATTCGTGTGATCGGTCCACCTTGAACTTGATGAGCATCCTTCAAGCTTTCTCCTTACCTGCAACATACTCACTTTCAATAGTGACTTTCTATTGCATAACAAGTATAATCAATAATTAACAATGAAGAAAAACCACAAAAATCAGATTTTTGATCCCAAGCGTATCGCCTAGGATGAATAAGGATCCAAGCGATACACCTGGTCCCCTAGGCGTATCGCCTACTTAATCAGTTGCTCCAAGCGATATGCTTGGAGCCAACTTTCCAGGGAGTTGGCCAATGTCGGCCGAATCTATACTTAGCCAAATTTTGGCCTCCTAGCCCTGCTTTGCACAAGATTATTTTGAACCAGTTGGGGTCTTTGATCATGCATCATAAAGCTTCAAAACACATAAAAATCATGTTTGTTATGCATACAACAACCACTAACCAATGTTTAATATTTCTTACTTGCCCAACGGGTTTAGTCGACCCGTTTGACCCATTAAGGGCTCATTGCCCAAAAGGCTTCATTTTACCCAATGTTATGCTGCATCACCTTCATACAAATCAGTTTTATGGCATGCAAATCATTAAAGACATTTAAACCTGGTTAGCACCATCATCTAGTCAATGCGTCCACTATGGCCTTCATGACTATATCATCCTTTTGCTTAAGGTCTAAGGACCCGATTTACATATTCATATTATTAACACACAATTTTATTGTTGGCGCCTCCAAATTCATTGATTGACCATTATTCTAGCATTGAGGATCTATGGTTCTATAAACCACTTATGATCCTCCATTACCCGTTACATGGCGATGGTTTCATTGCCCCATTCCGCCCATTGCAACTTATTAAGTTATTTTGTGATTCCTTCGAATCTTGCTTATGGTCAATTCTGTGATTGGAGAGCCTTTAGGAAATGTGGCTTCATGGTTCCTAACCATTCATCACCTGTTGTTTAGAGTAGCTCATGGCTTATTTCATTATTATGAGATTACACAATCTACATTCCCATAAATTAATACTTGTAGCAATAACAATGTTACCCGACAATAAAGCAATTTCATATTTGTGGCTCCTTAGAGCCATTTAACCTGATTGACCCATTAACATAGGCTTCAGCTAGTCATGTAACCACTATGCAACATTTTTTTCATTCTAGTGTGGTTTTTATGGACCATTTATGTATTTCAACCCCATACTTAAACACACACTTTACCCGGACAATTCAAGGTTTCTATTTAACTCTTTGCTAATTTACTTACTCTTATGTGGGTACCTTAATTGGTATATAATCCATTCATATCATGGTAAGAACATATATCATAGCACATTAGCTACCTTATAGGGTGTAAGTAATACTTACCTCGATTCGTCCTAAAGTCCTTTACCGCTTAATCCGGTTGATCCATTTGATTCCAAGCTCAAAACCTAGCTTTTTCAATGGTCAACATTTAAGTCATTAGTATTCACTTTCATGACTTATCTATCCATTTAGGTACTAACAATTTCCATTATGCATATTCATCATATTTTATGTTCTAATTAAAACCATCATTTTGACTTATAAAGTCCAACCAACAATTTACATACGAACACATGTAATTGCACTAATCACATATCAATATAGGTCATATAATATGCAATTTCAACTTTCATACATGTATAGAGCAAGTATAATCACAACTTCAATCTTAATTGATTTTAGAAGGTAATATTTTCGTGTAGACTTTTTCAGCTATGCTGCTGTAATTGGCCATTTTGACCATCCTACTATTTTTTCCAGCATTCCATGTTTAAAGATGGAATGTAGTATACTGAAAGACCTTTCTAGAAATATATGGCACACCCTCTAACGATTTTTCTGTGATTTTATACAATTTTTCTAAAAACAGGACAGCAGCTACATTTATTTTCAAACAGCATGCTGGAAAACTAAATTGCCATATTAACGTGTAGTTTTGACCCATTATAAGTCAGATTCAGTTTCAAGTGTTCAAACACGAAACATAGTATTCACAATAAGCTTTTCGATCGTATATCATACATCCCAAACGGACATACGAGTGATCTTATACAACACTTTCAAAACAGCCCCACAACTAGATTTTTATCATTTATATGGTTGCATACAAGTCCATTTAACACATTTTATAAGCATGGATTTCACATTCGATGCACATTGCTATTTCATGATTCTTACTAATGTAACATTCCAACATTTGGTCATGAATTCACATAATCAATCTCACTTAGGCATTTCATCAAGCACCTTATGTGCATAGCATTAACAAGCATGTTTCAACTTAACTTGCTTATGTTTCAACCCATATTTTGCATAACACATTGATATCACATTCTATTAATTTCGTATAGCACAATTAGCACATTGTAAAACAATTTAACATTCAAGCATTCCAACTATATCTTGGGTAATCAATTTTCCCAAATTTATGTTCAATTTTCGTGACCTAAGGTCTCCACACCCAAAACTTGGTGTTTAAGCCAAAATAGCAAGCACTAAGGTGTTTAAATCACCATCCAATCAACATATAAGACATAGGGTACAATTTTACAGCCCTAATTTGCCTCATTCATCATCAATTTTCGAAATTAAACATGCATGTAACATGAGATTCACTTACACAAAGTTTTCCCCATGGATTCCATAAGGTTCAAGGCTTCCAATCTCTTAGTTTCCCATCAAAATCGCAGCTTTTGGTCACTTGATTTCCCAATTCGATTTTTAGGGCTCCTTGGGGAGTGGTGATCGACCTCCTGCTCGTATATACGATCCCCATCTTTTCCAGATTTTTATTTTACTTGCTACATTAGCATATTTACATCATAGGTCCCTCCATTCTTATATCTAGGTTATTTCCAACGTAAACCTTTATACTAACATGTTAACCCTTCTAGTTTTCATGTTTAAAATAATTGGCACATAAGTTATATGTGCCCAATAATTCTAATCGATTCTTAACATGAATTTTAACCATATAAGAATCGGGATGTTACAAATGTACCCCCCTTAAAGAAGGTTTCGTCCCCGAAACCTATTCCAGGTCTTAGTCACTTAAAGACATTACGCGAGCCTTTATAAAGACTGCGGTTGCACCAGTAACCTTATATTCAATGGTTATCCGTATAAATCACAATGTGTATAGATTTAGGCCCACATATAAATATGTATCCAATATGTCGCTATTTCTATTTAGCCTTCGCTATGGACTTGTCAATGTCTGTATTTTTATGGCCAATTTATGGTCATTATTAATGTCCCATGTAATCCCGGGAACTTGACTAAACGGGTTTGAGTTGTTACATTTATCAACTCCGACTTAGTCATCATACGACAAATTTTATTTCTTGCCTTTACCTGCCTTGTAGGATAGTACTAGCATGATAACTTTTTGTTATCCTTTATCTTCCTCATTTTACATGTTCAGGATTTCACAGTTTATAACTCCACGTGTCATTTAGGGTCAAGATTCTAATGACTAATTTCATAACCTTGTTAATCAAGCATCAAAATTTCAAATAATCACCCTCTCCGTAAGAGGTTCTAACGTTAATCTAATAATATTCATACCTTAGTGTCATCACAATCTGCGTATACAGCTTCCTTGCTCATGTTTACCTTGATGATAATCCTAGTCGGAATCTAGTCCCGCGGCTTTCCTGCTAGTTGTGTCCTTGCACAGATTAACTGTACATACACATATTAAGCAGTATAAAAATATTTGCAAGTGTTTAGCATGTCACTTGCCATTTACCTTTCATATTCGATAATATAGTACATTTTACTGGATGGTTCCTATGACTCTAAAAGCCATTTACACCATCCCATAATCCTTTTTAGGATTATACCGTATTCTTCTAACTGGATTTAAGGAATCAAATGCATATTCATTATATATTATGATTTACAATCGTTTGCTCGTCTCATTTATTATTAGGGTATTGTTCATGACTCCTGGTCATGGTACCTTCTACCATTTCAACATTCCAATTTAACATGGCACGAGTGCCGTTTTCCTCCAATTTAACCGTTCATTTTTTTATATATTAGGCTTTATCTAATAGCTCGTAACACGAACCCTTTGCCCGTTTACTCTGCCCCTAATTGAGGCTTCTAGGAACCCATATTACCCGCAAGGTTTCTTGCATTGAATTTGCATTTAGAGAATTTGAGAATACTTACATAGCATCCTCATAACATATTCAGGAACGGTCGCTCCCGACGCCCTCCCAGCCTTTTACCCTTCATTACTTGTGGGCCTCACCCATAGAGTTGGGTCGATCACCCACCTGACAACTTCAATTCCCTATTAGTTATATAAAACTTACACGGGAATCAACATGACTCAACAACATGAGTTTTCCTACGCTTTAACAAGGTTAATTCTCACCTTTTGTTAAACGTCTAGTCATTTCATTGGGTTACGAGTTTTCTAGCATATGCAATAACCCGTTTCTCCCTATTCTTAATTTCCGTTTCAAATTATAATCATTTTTAGACTTGGGTTTTATCCCGAGTCACTTTTAAATCATTCACATTATATAAATTCGACATCTTTTAGCTATTTATGACATCGCATAATAAACATGATTCAACCGTCTCAACGGTTTTGTCGATTAAAACATATGACCACTTCGACTCATTAGTTCCATGGTTATTCGTTAATCTTTCTTTTATGACATTTCAATATAAGATTCAACATTTGTACATCCGTAGATGTCCCAATTGTAACCTTGTTTTAAAATTATTGGCTTCACGACCCCCTCTTGGGTTGTTCTTCACCAATTTCCATTTCATTATATTGGCTTCACGGCTCCTACAGAGTCGTTCTTCACCAATTTCCATTTTATTATATTGGCTTCACGGCTCCTACAGAGTCGTTCTTCACCAATTTCCATTTCGTTCATATTTAAATTTCAGTTTCAAATTATGACCTCATGGGTCCAGATTCTTATTTCAACCCAATTTAGACACATGTATATGCATTACCATTTATCAAAATGTAATCCAGGTTGGGTAGTCCCACCTGGTTGTATCTTAGCACATGCCCATTATGCATTCGAGTCCTAGCACAATGCATTTTGGAGTCGTATGTGTCATCATCCATCCACTTGCTTGGGTACAGTTTTTCCTGCAAAATCAATGTCACGTTTGACCACTTCTAGGGTTTTCCTTACCTACAGCAAGGTTACCACACATAAACATCAATATTCACATGTTTCAAGATACAACATTGTCTAATTATATGTCACAATGTTATCTTGTTACCTTGAGAAATTTTCATCTCATTTATGACCTATGGTTCCGATGAATCATTTACGATCAAATACCACATGATACATGGTGGTGGCTCCCTAGAACCCTTTTTACCCATTGTATCATGCTTAACAATTATATGGTTCTTTCAAGGCAAAAACATGATCCTAACATAGTAGGAAAATCTGAATTACCTATCAATTTCAGATTCCTTTGCCCTTGGCAAGGTTTTCTAGTTTCATTGGTCATGGCCAATAACTTTCCACAGGTTTACACGAGGTTTCTCGCCTAGGCTTTACCCCATTTCTACCCGTCTTACCGATATTTGGGCTCTCAAAGCCTCCCTTCCTTGTTCCTCTGTAGCATCATCGCCATCATGGTCCGTCATTGATCTACAGAGTTAAACTTTCATTAGCTTATAGCTTTTATTTACCTTTGCCCGCAGCAAGGTTTTTATACATTATATCGGTCGTAGCCGATATCTCCCCCCACAGGTTTATACGAGGTTTCTAGCCTTAGCATTACCCCGCTTCTACCTGGGACACTTTACTCACGCATATATTATATTGGTAATAGCCAATATATCCCCCCCCCCCCCCAGGTTTATACGAGGTTTCTAGCCTTAGCATTACCCCGCTTCTACCTGGGACACTTCCCTCACGCACTTCCCGGTTCAGGTGTAGAAACACCTCCCCGTGCATTTCCCGAGTGATATCTAGCAACTCTGCCTTTACAGGCATATAAGAACATTAATTCATATTAAATGCAATTTCAATAATCAGTTGAAGGTTATGTACCTTGTCCGGATGCTTCATCAAGCTTGAACCGATCACTTTTCCCGTTCCCCTGAGCTCAAGGTTTGAGTTTAAGTACTCCCCTAGTACTTAATTCTCTCAAACCATGGCTCTGATACCAAATTGTAACACCCGAATACGATTTGATGCCAAACCTGAATATTTACAACGTTAAAAATCGGTCCCAGAAATTTTTTGTACAAAACATATGATTTAACAACCATAACCCATCACTGAGGTTTGCATTTACAAAATATACCCTTAGGTAGTGTTGACATCCAAAAGTTGTTCACTATGCTTCACATAGTTTCACTATACAAAAAGGGAAATCATTTCGTCGGTATTCGTGTGATCGGTCCACCTTGCACTTGATGAGCATCCTTCAAGCTTTCTCCTTACCTGCAACATACTCACTTTCAATAGTGAGTTTCTATTGCATAACAAGTATAATCAATAATTAACAATGAAGAAAAACCACAAAAATCAGATTTTTGATCCCAAGCGTATCGCCTAGGATGAATAAGGATCCAAGCGATACACCTGGTCCCCTAGGCGTATCGCCTACTGAATCAGTTGCTCCAAGCGATATGGAGCCAACTTTCTAGGGATTTGGCCAATTTCGGCCGAATCTATACTTAGCCAAATTTTGGCCTCCTAGCCCTGTTTTGCACAAGATTATTTTGAACCAGTTGGGGTATTTGATCATGCATCATAAAGCTTCGAAACACATAAAAATCATGTTTGTTATGCATACAACAACCACTAACCAATGTTTAATATTTCTTACTTGCCCAACGGGTTTAGTCGACCCGTTTGACCCATTAAGGGCTCATTGCCCCAAAGGCTTCATTTTACCCAATGTTATGATGCATCACCTTCATACAAATCAATTTTATGGCATGCAAATCATTAAAGACATTTAAACCTGGTTAGCACCATCATCTAGTCAATGCGTCCACTATGGCCTTCATGACTATATCATCCTTTTGCTTAAGGTCTAAGGACCCAATTTACATATTCATATTATTAACACACAATTTCTTTGTTGGGTCTCATAGTCACCCATTTTCATAGGTTTACAACTTATTTACCCGATTGACCCATTAGGACGGGTCCATGCCTTTGGCGCCTCCAAATTCCATTGATTGACCATTATTCTAGCATTGAGGATCTATGGTTCTATAAACCACTTATGATCCTCCATTACCCGTTACATGGCGATGGTTTCATTGCCCCATTCCGCCCATTGCAACTTATTAAGTTATTTTGTGATTCCTTCGAATCTTGCTTATGGTCAATTCTGTGATTGGAGAGTGATGTGCTCGGAACGACACTAAAAACACTAATAAAATAGACCTAAACCTAGACCTAAGACACACCTAATCGAAATAACCTAAACCGAACCGAACCCTAAGGCAGTGAACCTGTCGGATTATAGTAAAGCTAAGGCAAGACCGGAATATCGAACCTAGGACACTCTAATAACAAGACTTAACCTAGACCTAGAAAATGGAAATACTGAGAAATTTGGGTTTTTGATTTGAGATTGATTAACTAAAATTAACTAGTAACGCAACCAACAAACGAGAACCAGAAAACCTAAAGACAACCTTCAGAAGCAGGGAGAGATACCACCTAGACTCGGAATCCTAATCACTAACGACAACTTTAATCGGTTATGACTAATCTGATGGTGGCTAGTTCACCTTTTAAGTCCTTCCTAGCTACACTTCTAACGATCGAACAGGAGGTCACCTTTTAAGTACTTCCTACCTCAACTAAACCTAACCACCTTTGAACCTAATCTCGGGCGCCTTAGACCTAGCAGGAGCTACCAATGACTACCACGACCGACACGGAATACCAAGCTAATCAAGACCCTAGGACACTTCCTTTTGAGACAATGCAACCCTAGAACTTTAACCAACCCAACTACCTGACAATCCTTTACCTTTTAAGTCTCAGAATAGGCAGCACATTACAACCAAATTATCCACTAATTATCAATGCAATAGCTCAAGAAAACCCTAAACTATTCTATCGCAATTAACCATAAAGTCAACTACTTTAGATAATCTACCTAAACCGAAAGACATTCGCGGGTAAATCATGCATCAACAATTACATAACAATCTGATCATAACACACAAGTGCATCAAACATGGCAATCAATGGAATTTAATAAAAGCGCAACATCAATCAATAAGTCATAACCGAATAGAAATCATCAAAAGATCAAAATCATCATAAAGAGTCTAGGTGGCTCTACAAGTTTAGCCAATAATCATGCCAAGTACATACATCATAATAAAGATTAGAACTTTAAACCCTAACATGATAAAATCTAAGAATCGAAGGAAAATAGATGAACCGATTAATGATTCCTAGCCTCCTCTGCTCTTGAAATCGCCTCTGGAAACTCTCCAATTCGTCTGCCAGTCGAGAGATGTCGAATGGAACCCTAAAACTCGAATTTATATTGACTAAGCAAAGTTTGCGGATTCTAAGGCGGTAGGCGTATCGCCTACAAACATATTTCCTCCAGGCGATACGCCTGGAGTCTGCTACGCGACAGAATAGTCGGTCAAACCGACTTAAAACCTCCGTTGACTTCCTCTTTCCGCGCGTATCGCCTACAGGTCATCAGGTCCCAGGCGATACGCCTGGGACTGCTTGTTCAGCCCTTTTTCTTCCTTTCTTTAATTCTTTCCAACTTTCTCTCATGGCCTCGGGCTTTCATTAAACTCCTACAAAAACATATAAAACAAATAAAAACGACCCAAAGACTCAAACTTAACTAAAATCATAATAAATGACTCAAAGTGGACTTAAAACCGACTCAAATAATATACAAAAGACCCTGAAAATGGGATGTGTTTACAACACATCAAACATCCCCACACTGACTCTTCTTTTGTCCTCGAAAAATACTGCAATGGAATCACAACCAGGAAATTGACTTCTACATATTCAACAATTAAATTTAACCTCCACCAATCAATTCCACAATCCATAACGTACTAACACACTAACTACGATTGCCGGTATTTCTATCCGATTAAACCCAACCACCAACCTTTTCTTTCGCCCCCAGGTGTTTATAAAATTACCAGATATAAGTTCAGTCGCCTATGGATACCACTAAAGAAAGGTCAAGTTCAACCTACTACCGAATCTTATTCAGTCAAAGCAAAGGGTATAAATGATTTAAATTAATATTTCTCCAACCCCCCTTAAACCAGATACTAAGATGTCCAAAGAATAAGGAACTAATGGAATTAACACTTCTGAGCATTTATTCTCTAACTTATCATTTTTCTCTCTTTTTTTTTCTTTTCTCATTTTTTTCCATTTTTTTATTTAATTGGTTACTTTTACCTAACTTACCAACGGACATCATCAGAGGTACTTTTTCACAAGGTCTTACCCCCGAAATCATACGTGAGTATTTTTCCCGCGAGATCCGGAACATCATCAGAGGTACTTACCACGGGATACTATCCTTAGTTCGTACATAAGTATTTTGTCCCTTCACTCTAATTCATTAACCAGATTATTACCTAACATGTTCATTGAATATTCTAAGGACATAAGAGTATCTAGCCTAGAGCGGTCTCTTTCCTCCTAATCATCAGTTTCAGTATTCCTATCACTCCTAAAATGGGAATCCACTAGCAGACTGATTAGCATATTTATACAACAGTAAACACACAGGCTATTTAAGCTACTTCTAGGTCAGTTGGGCCTACCGACATATCATAGACTAGTAATGTTTTCCATTCAACCATACTTTACCACATTACCATATTATTGACTTTTATTTAACATTTAAGCACAAAATTAGACAATCAATTCCCAGTTTCCTATCATTTTCCATTTAATTTGCAGCCAGAATCTTGGACATTTTTGAACAATTTTTTTTAATTTTTTCAATTTTTTTAACTCAATTAAACACACTAAAAATAAAAAGACTCAATACGCAAGTATCCCATCCCCACACTTGAATTACACATTGCCCTCAACGTGGAATGGAACAAAAATAAAGCAGAATAAAAGCACAATAAAATAAATAAACTAAAACAAATTGAAACGTGTTCACCTGAAACTCCAGAGACTCAGCACATCGACCGCAAACGAACCACCGCAAATCCGGTAAACAGAAATAATAAAAATTTTAAATTGAAATTTTTTTTCTGACTTACCTCCTCCAGGCGTATCGCCTACCTCACTGCATCTCCCAGGCGATACGCCTGGAACTGCAAACAACCGGCCTCTTCTTAACCTGCAGGCGTATCGCCTAAAACCTACCAACCTCCAGGCGATACGCCTGGAACGCAATTTCCAGGGAATTTTTGGAATTTGACCCCAAAAATTTTCTATCTCTTTTGCTTATACCAGCTCCTCTAGTCGAAAAACTCAGTCCAGAACTGCAATTTTGGCCTGCACAACTCCCCTATTCCAAATCTTGAATATCCATAATTACCTGCAAACACCAAAAAAAAACACAAAACCCAAAAGACGCACAATGCAGGAAAAATAAAAAAAAACTTGCAGAAATTAAAACACAAATACAATACTATACAACCCGGGCACTGCATCAATTAGCACAAAACATGAAAACAACCTCCCAAACCATCCGGAGGCTTCGATTTCACATCTCTAAACACAAAATTACCGGATTGCACCCGGTTTTCCTCTATCCAAGTTCCTACTAACTTCCCAAACCATAAAGCACTGATCTTTAGCAAATGAAACAATTGTTTAACCTTCCAATGCTTGAACCGACCCGGAAGAAATTTAATCTTCTCTAAAAAACTCAACTTTGGGTCATTCTCACCAACAACCACAACTAACCTCCCCACACTTGATCTAAGCACAATCCTATCATCAAACTCACCTATGTCACCAAGTGTGGCTCTCCTACAACCATTCTCAACTACCAACAACTCTTCAACCACTAATTCATCTCCGGGTTCTACTAACGGGTCAAAAATCTCATTTTTGTCAATTAACTCATCTAACCCCCCGGGATCCTCCCCACACTTATCCTCAACTATTAGTTCACCTTCCAACCTATTCCCAACTACCAAATACTCACCTAGTGACATAACTGACACAACTATCCACCATAGACATGAAAGATCCTAGAAAGTACACGGACTCGTTGTTCTTGTCACTCGACCTACCAACCTTAAACTCAACCGACTCATCCTCAACCCTCAGAGTGATGGTGCCCGCGAAGACATCAACTAACGCCCGGGCGGTCCTAAGGAAAGGTCTACCTAAAATCAACGGGCAACTAGCATCATACGCACTGTCAACTACCACAAAGTCTATAGGGAACAAAAATTTATCCACTTGAACAAGTACATTTTCCACTATTCCTTTGGGCCTAACAACCGACCTATCTGCTAAAGAAATTGTCATCCTAGTCGGTTCTAATTCGCCTAACCCTAGGTGCATGAAAACAGAATATGGCATGACATTAATACTAGCACCTAAATCAGCTAAAGCACGTGTAACAGAAGAATCACCAAAAGAGCAAGGAATCGTAAAAGTCCCTAGGTCATTAAGTTTCTCAGGCAATTTATTCTGTACTATTGCAGAGCATTGGGCATCAAGTCTAACATCAGAAAAACTTTCAAGCTTCTTTTTATTTGTTAACATGTCTTTTAAAAATTTAGCATACTTAGGCATTTGTTTTATAACATCAGTGAAAGGTAATGTAATCCTAAGTTGCTTAAGAAGCTCTAAAAACTGCCCATATTCACGCGCGCTCTTTTGCTGAATCAACCTCTCAGGATAAGGTACCTGCTTCAAATCATCGGCCGTGATCGGCTGAGGCGCAAAACGAACTCTTTTCTTCTCTCTCACCGCCTCCCACTTCAGCGGCTTCTCTCCAACCGATGATCTCTTCACTCCCTCAGCCTAGACGTTTGGTGCGGTACTTGCTGGCGTAACGCTCTCATGCACCCTCCCGTCAGGCATCTCTAACACAATCTCCTCATCGACCGGTTCCTCATCAACTACCGCCGGTGATGGACTCTGAACGACTCTCCCGCTCCTAGTAGTAATGGCGTTGACGTTAGCATTGGGGTTTTTGTAGGTACTACCGGAGAACTGACCCCCACGGGAATTAAGATCCTTCAGTTGCTTCGCGATATCTCCCACCGACCTCTGCAAATCCAGGAACGAAGCTTGTTGATTTCTCAGTAACGTGTCATGCTCAGCTAGCTTCTTCTGCGTTCCTTCATCTCTCGCCATAATCTGCTGCAGGATCTGGGTCTGGTTAGCAATAAGCTCTCTAATCTCCTTAAAACCAGCCCCGTCATCTCCTCCACCATAGTTATTCCTCGGTGGAAAACCAGGTGGGTTACCTCCCTCTGGCCATCCTGAATTTTGGCCACTCCTCCACCCAGACTGGAAAGAATTACCGAACTGGTTTCGGTTTCCAGTGTAGTCCACCTGCTCAGCGGGGGCAAGTGGGCAGTCTCGAGTGTCGTGAGTGCCTCTACACAGCTCACATTTGGCTTTGATATGGAGTTTGATTTCTTCTAAAGCTTTATAAATGTTCTCTAACTCCTTAGGTGGCATGGTTTCTGAGCCAATGTGACTGACACTCCGGGTAGATGTAGATGGTGCGAGTGATCTAGTCAGTGCCAAGGTGGCTCTCCGACCTCCGGGTGCCTGCTGTTCAGCAAGTGCAAAGCTCTCGAATAAGTGATTTGCATTCGTCAACGGTGAGCTTCTCCATCATATATCCTCCAGCCGAAATGTTGAACTCTTTCTGAACAGAGTAAGAAAGCCCATTGTAGAACTTCTCTATGATCGCCCAGTCCGTCAACCCGTGTTGCGGACATTTGCTCAGAAGAGTGTTGAATCGCTCGTAAGCTATAGAATAAGGCTCGTCGGGATCCATGCGAAAGCTGTGAATTTCCTCCCGAGTACGCGCAGCCTTGGCTGGAGGATGATATTTCTTCAGGAATTTAGCAGTCAGATCGTCCCAGGTGGCGATCGAATTCGGCGGAAGCGTCTCAAGCCACTCGGCGGCTCGAGACGTAAGGGAGAATGGAAACAGACGCAGATAAATGATTTCGTTCGCGACTCCCGTGAGTCCGAACGTATTGCAGATTCGGGTAAAGCGCGAGATATGCGTCGGTGCATCTTCATCCTCACGTCCATGAAACTGAATGGAATGCGTCAAAGCGTTGATGACGTGAGACGGAACTTGCCAATTCGCGGTGTTGGCAATGTTGGGTTGAGCAATGGCAAACCGGGCCTCGGTGACTCCGGCGCTGGCCTGCTCGTGGACGGTGCGACGTGCCGCCATGGATGAAAGATCGGGGAATGGGATGGGTTTGGTGTCGCGTGCGATTTGTGTGGAAGAGGATGGTTTGGAATGGGTGGTAGAAACGATGAATGCCTCTAGCTCCGTGCGTAGAAGGCGAAACCGCTCACGAATATCCGCGTCAGGATCAGAAAGTAATGACAACTCAGGAGGACCTCGTGAACGGGTGTGTGGCATAAAATGGGGAAACTGACTCTAATAAACTAAAAGAAAAATTAAACCTAGAGATCTAGACTCAAAAGTGGAAACCTAAGACTCTAGACACGGAAAAACCGAAAAGACTCAAATTTCCTAACAACGACCTAAGTTGATCTTGCTATTGCCAAGTATCCCCAGAAACGACGCCAAAAACTTGATGTGCTCGGAACGACACTAAAAACACTAATAAAATAGACCTAAACCTAGACCTAAGACACACCTAATTTTACCGAAATAACCTAAACCGAACCGAACCCTAAGGCAGTGAACCTGTCGGATTATAGTAAAGCTAAGGCAAGACCGGAATATCGAACCTACGACACTCTAATAACAAGACTTAACCTAGACCTAGAAAATGGAAATACTGAGAAATTTGGGTTTTTGATTTGAGATTTGATTAACTAAAATTAACTAGTAACGCAACCAACAAACGAGAACCAGAAAACCTAAAGACAACCTTCAGAAGCAGGGAGAGATACCACCTAGACTCGGAATCCTAATCAATAACAACAACTTCAATCGGTTATGACTAATCTGATGGTGGCTAGTTCACCTTTTAAGTCCTTCCTAGCTACACTTCTAACGCTCGAACAGGAGGTCACCTTTTAAGTACTTCCTACCTCAACTAAACCTAACCACCTCTGAACCTAATCTCGGGCGCCTTAGACCTAGCAGGAGCTACCAATGACTACCACGACCGACACGGAATACCAAGCTAATCAAGACCCTAGGACACTTCCTTTTGAGACAATGCAACCCTAGAACTTTAACCAACCCAACTACCCGACAATCCTTTACCTTTTAAGTCTCAGAATAGGCAGCACATTACAACCAAATTATCCACTAATTATCAATGCAATAGCTCAAGAAAACCCTAAACTATTCTATCGCAATTAACCATAAAGTCAGCTACTTTAGATAATCTACCTAAACCAAAAGACATTCGCGGGTAAATCATGCATCAACAATTACTTTACAATCTGATCATAACACACAAGTGCATCAAACATGGCAATCAATGGAATTTAATAAAAGCGCAACATCAATCAATAAGTCATAACCGAATAGAAATCATCAAAAGATCAAAATCATCATAAAGAGTCTAGGTGCCTCCTCTGCTCTTGAAATCGCCTCTGGAAACTCTCCAATTCATCTGCCAGTCGAGAGATGTCGAATGGAACCCTAAAACTCGAATTTATATTGACTAAGCAATGTTTGCGGATTCTAAGGCGGTAAGCTTATCGCCTACAAACATATTTCCTCCAGGCGATACGCCTT
>JBCNJP010009532.1:0-28816 GCA_039602395.1 Deinandra increscens subsp. villosa
AGTTGGGACTAATGAGTCCCACTAAGGTGTGTATATAACCAATAAGTTGTGTTTAGGACCAATGATGGCCCAATAAGGTGTGTTTAGTAGGGCAATGAGGGTCGGTTGGGACCAATAAGTCCTAGTAAGGTGTGTCTTATATAACCAATAAGCTGTGTTTAGGAACAATGATGGCCCAATAATGTGTGTGTTAAGGGCAATGAGGGTCCGTTGGGACCAATGAGTCCCAATAAAGTGTGTATATAACCAATAAGTTGTGTTTACGACCAATTTTGCCCCAAAAAGGTGTGTTTAGTTGGGACCAATGAGTCCCACTAATGTGTGTATATGACCTATACGTTGTGTTTAGGACCAATGATGGCACAATAAAGTGGGTTTAGGGACAATGAAGGTTAGTTAGCACCAATGAGTCCTAATAAGGTGTTTATATAACCAATAAGTTGTGTTTACGACCAATTATGGCCCAATATGGTGTGTTTAGTTGGGACTAATGAGTCCCAATAAGGTGTGTATATAACCAATAAGTTATGTTTAGGACCAATGATGGCCCAATAAGGTGTGTTTAGTAGGGCAATGAGGGTCGGTTAGAACCAATAAGTCCTAGTAAAGTGTGTATATAACCAATAAGTTTTGTTTAGGAACAATGATGGCCCAACAATGTGTGTTTAGTTGGGACTAATGAGTCCCACTAAGGTGTGTATATAACCTATAAGTTGTGTTTAGGACCAATGATGGCCCAATAAGGTGTGTTTAGTAGGGCAATGAGGGTCAGTTGGGACCAATGAGTCCCAATAAAGTGTGTATATAACCAATAAGTTGTGTTTACGACCAATTATGACCCAATAAGGTGTGTTTAGTTGGGACCAATGAGTCCCACTAATGTGTGCATATAACCAATACGTTGTGTTTAGGACCAATGATGGCACAATAAAGTGGGTTTAGGGACAATGAGGGTTAGTTGGCACCAATGAGTCCTAATAAGGTGTTTATATAACCAATAAGTTGTGTTTACGACCAATTATGGCCCAATATGGTGTGTTTAGTTGCGACTAATGAGTCCCACTAAGGTGTGTATATAACCAATAAGTTATGTTTAGGACCAATGATGGCCCAATAAGGTGTGTTTAGTAGGGCAATGAGGGTCGATTAGGACCAATAAGTCCTAGTAAGGTGTGTATATAACCAATAAGTTGTGTTTAGGACCAATGATGGCCCTATAAGGAGTGTTTAGTAGGGCAATGAGGGTCGGTTGGGACCAATAAGTCCTAGTAAGGTGTGTCTTATATAACCAATAAGTTTTGTTTAGGACCAATGATGGCCCAAGAATGTGTGTTTAAGGGCAATGAGGGTTAGTTGGGACCAATGAGTCCCAATAAAGTGTGTATATAACCAATAAGTTGTGTTTACGACCAATTATGGCCCAATAAGGTGTGTTTAGTTGGGACCAATGAGTCCCACTAATGTGTGCATCAAACCAATACATTGTGTTTAGGACCAATGATGGCACAATAAAGTGGGTTTAGGGACAATGAGGGTTAGTTGGCACCAATTAGTCCTAATAAGGTGTTTATATAACCAATAAGTTGTGTTTACGACCAATTATGGCCCAATATAGTGTGTGTAGTTGGGACTAATGAGTCCCACTAAGGTGTGTATATAACCAATAAATTAGGTTTACGACAAATGATGGCCCAATAAGGTGTGTTTAGTAGGGCAATGAGGGTCGTTTAGGGACAATGAAGGTTAGTTAGCACCAATGAGTCCTAATAAGGTGTTTATATAACCAATAAGTTGTGTTTACGACCAATTATGGCCCAATATGGTGTGTTTAGTTGGGACTAATGAGTCCCAATAAGGTGTGTATATAACCAATAAGTTATGTTTAGGACCAATGATGGCCCAATAAGGTGTGTTTAGTAGGGCAATGAGGGTCGGTTAGAACCAATAAGTCCTAGTAAAGTGTGTATATAACCAATAAGTTTTGTTTAGGAACAATGATGGCCCAATAATGTGTGTTTAGTTGGGACTAATGAGTCCCACTAAGGTGTGTATATAACCTATAAGTTGTGTTTAGGACCAATGATGGCCCAATAAGGTGTGTTTAGTAGGGCAATGAGGGTCAGTTGGGACCAATGAGTCCCAATAAAGTGTGTATATAACCAATAAGTTGTGTTTACGACCAATTATGACCCAATAAGGTGTGTTTAGTTGGGACCAATGAGTCCCACTAATGTGTGCATATAACCAATACGTTGTGTTTAGGACCAATGATGGCACAATAAAGTGGGTTTAGGGACAATGAGGGTTAGTTGGCACCAATGAGCCCTAATAAGGTGTTTATATAACCAATAAGTTGTGTTTACGACCAATTATGGCCCAATATGGTGTGTTTAGTTGCGACTAATGAGTCCCACTAAGGTGTGTATATAACCAATAAGTTATGTTTAGGACCAATGATGGCCCAATAAGGTGTGTTTAGTAGGGCAATGAGGGTCGATTAGGACCAATAAGTCCTAGTAAGGTGTGTATATAACCAATAAGTTGTGTTTAGGACCAATGATGGCCCTATAAGGAGTGTTTAGTAGGGCAATGAGGGTCGGTTGGGACCAATAAGTCCTAGTAAGGTGTGTCTTATATAACCAATAAGTTTTTTTTAGGACCAATGATGGCCCAATAATGTGTGTTTAAGGGCAATGAGGGTTAGTTGGGACCAATGAGTCCCAATAAAGTGTGTATATAACCAATAAGTTGTGTTTACGACCAATTATGGCCCAATAAGGTGTGTTTAGTTGGGACCAATGAGTCCCACTAATGTGTGCATCAAACCAATACATTGTGTTTAGGACCAATGATGGCACAATAAAGTGGGTTTAGGGACAATGAGGGTTAGTTGGCACCAATTAGTCCTAATAAGGTGTTTATATAACCAATAAGTTGTGTTTACGACCAATTATGGCCCAATATAGTGTGTGTAGTTGGGACTAATGAGTCCCACTAAGGTGTGTATATAACCAATAAATTAGGTTTACGACAAATGATGGCCCAATAAGGTGTGTTTAGTAGGGCAATGAGGGTCGGTTAGAACCAATAAGTCCTAGTAAGGTGTGTATATAACCAATAAGTTGTGTTTAGGACCAATGATGGGCCAATAATTTGTGTTTAGTTGGGACTAATGAGTCCCACTAAGGTGTGTATATAACCAATAAGTTGTGTTTAGGACCAATGATGGCCCAATAAGGTGTGTTTAGTAGGTCAATGAGGGTCGGTTGGGACCAATAAGTCCTAGTAAGGTGTGTCTTATATAACCAATAAGCTGTGTTTAGGACCAATGATGGCCCAATAATGTGTGTTTAAGGGCAATAAGGGTCCGTTGGGACCAATGAGTCCCAATAAATTGTGTATATAACCAATAAGTTGTGTTTACGGCCAATTATGGCCCAATAAGGTGTGTTTAGTTGGGACCAATGAGTCCCACTAATGTGTGCATATAACCAATACGTTGTGTTTAGGACCAATGATGGCACAATAAAGTGGGTTTAGGGACAATGAGGGTTAGTTGGCACCAATGAGTCCTAATAAGATGTTTATATAACCAATAAGTTGTGTTTATGACCAATTCTGGCCCAATATGGTGTGTTTATTTGGGACTAATGAGTCCCACTAAGGTGTGTATATAACCAATAAATTATGTTTAGGACCAATGATGGCCCAATAAGGTGTGTTTAGTAGGGAAATGAGGGTCGGTTAGAACCAATAAGTCCTAGTAAAGTGTGTATATAACCAATAAGTTGTGTTTAGGTCCAATGATGGCCCAATAATGTGTGTTTAGTGGGGACTAATGAGTCCCACTAAGGTGTGTATATAACCTATAAGTTGTGTTTAGGACCAATGATGGCCCAATAAGGTGTGTTTAGTAGGGCAATGAGGGTCAGTTGGGACCAATGAGTCCCAATAAAGTGTGTATATAACCAATAAGTCGTCTTTACGACCAATTGTGGCCCAATAAGGTGTTTTTAGTTGGGACCAATGAGTCCCACTAATGTGTGCATATAACCAATACGTTGTGTTTAGGACCAATGATGGCACAATAAAGTGGGTTTAGGGACAATGAGGGTTAGTTGGCACCAATGAGTCCTAATAAGGTGTTTATATAACCAATAAGTTGTGTTTACGACCAATTATGGCCCAATATAGTGTGTGTAGTTGGGACTAATGAGTCCCACTAAGGTGTGTATATAACCAATAAATTATGTTTACGACCAATGATGGCCCAATAAGGTGTGTTTAGTAGGGCAATGAGGGTCGGTTAGAACCAATAAGTCCTAGTAAGGTGTGTATATAACCAATAAGTTGTGTTTAGGACCAATGATGGGCCAATAATTTGTGTTTAGTTGGGACTAATGAGTCCCACTAAGGTGTGTATATAACCAATAAGTTGTGTTTAGGACCAATGATGGCCCAATAAGGTGTGTTTAGTAGGGCAATGAGGGTCGGTTGGGACCAATAAGTCCTAGTAAGGTGTGTCTTATATAACCAATAAGCTGTGTTTAGGACCAATGATGGCCCAATAATGTGTGTTTAAGGGCAATGAGGGTCCGTTGGGACCAATGAGTCCCAATAAATTGTGTATATAACCAATAAGTTGTGTTTACGGCCAATTATGGCCCAATATGGTGTGTTTAGTTGCGACTAATGAGTCCCACTAAGGTGTGTATATAACCAATAAGTTATGTTTAGGACCAATGATGGCCCAATAAGGTGTGTTTAGTAGGGCAATGAGGGTCGATTAGGACCAATAAGTCCTAGTAAGGTGTGTATATAACCAATAAGTTGTGTTTAGGACCAATGATGGCCCTATAAGGAGTGTTTAGTAGGGCAATGAGGGTCGGTTGGGACCAATAAGTCCTAGTAAGGTGTGTCTTATATAACCAATAAGTTTTTTTTAGGACCAATGATGGCCCAATAATGTGTGTTTAAGGGCAATGAGGGTTAGTTGGGACCAATGAGTCCCAATAAAGTGTGTATATAACCAATAAGTTGTGTTTACGACCAATTATGGCCCAATAAGGTGTGTTTAGTTGGGACCAATGAGTCCCACTAATGTGTGCATCGAACCAATACATTGTGTTTAGGACCAATGATGGCACAATAAAGTGGGTTTAGGGACAATGAGGGTTAGTTGGCACCAATTAGTCCTAATAAGGTGTTTATATAACCAATAAGTTGTGTTTACGACCAATTATGGCCCAATATAGTGTGTGTAGTTGGGACTAATGAGTCCCACTAAGGTGTGTATATAACCAATAAATTAGGTTTACGACAAATGATGGCCCAATAAGGTGTGTTTAGTAGGGCAATGAGGGTCGGTTAGAACCAATAAGTCCTAGTAAGGTGTGTATATAACCAATAAGTTGTGTTTAGGACCAATGATGGGCCAATAATTTGTGTTTAGTTGGGACTAATGAGTCCCACTAAGGTGTGTATATAACCAATAAGTTGTGTTTAGGACCAATGATGGCCCAATAAGGTGTGTTTAGTAGGTCAATGAGGGTCGGTTGGGACCAATAAGTCCTAGTAAGGTGTGTCTTATATAACCAATAAGCTGTGTTTAGGACCAATGATGGCCCAATAATGTGTGTTTAAGGGCAATAAGGGTCCGTTGGGACCAATGAGTCCCAATAAATTGTGTATATAACCAATAAGTTGTGTTTACGGCCAATTATGGCCCAATAAGGTGTGTTTAGTTGGGACCAATGAGTCCCACTAATGTGTGCATATAACCAATACGTTGTGTTTAGGACCAATGATGGCACAATAAAGTGGGTTTAGGGACAATGAGGGTTAGTTGGCACCAATGAGTCCTAATAAGATGTTTATATAACCAATAAGTTGTGTTTATGACCAATTCTGGCCCAATATGGTGTGTTTATTTGGGACTAATGAGTCCCACTAAGGTGTGTATATAACCAATAAATTATGTTTAGGACCAATGATGGCCCAATAAGGTGTGTTTAGTAGGGAAATGAGGGTCGGTTAGAACCAATAAGTCCTAGTAAAGTGTGTATATAACCAATAAGTTGTGTTTAGGACCAATGATGGCCCAATAATGTGTGTTTAGTGGGGACTAATGAGTCCCACTAAGGTGTGTATATAACCTATAAGTTGTGTTTAGGACCAATGATGGCCCAATAAGGTGTGTTTAGTAGGGCAATGAGGGTCAGTTGGGACCAATGAGTCCCAATAAAGTGTGTATATAACCAATAAGTCGTCTTTACGACCAATTGTGGCCCAATAAGGTGTGTTTAGTTGGGACCAATGAGTCCCACTAATGTGTGCATATAACCAATACGTTGTGTTTAGGACCAATGATGGCACAATAAAGTGGGTTTAGGGACAATGAGGGTTAGTTGGCACCAATGAGTCCTAATAAGGTGTTTATATAACCAATAAGTTGTGTTTACGACCAATTATGGCCCAATATAGTGTGTGTAGTTGGGACTAATGAGTCCCACTAAGGTGTGTATATAACCAATAAATTATGTTTACGACCAATGATGGCCCAATAAGGTGTGTTTAGTAGGGCAATGAGGGTCGGTTAGAACCAATAAGTCCTAGTAAGGTGTGTATATAACCAATAAGTTGTGTTTAGGACCAATGATGGGCCAATAATTTGTGTTTAGTTGGGACTAATGAGTCCCACTAAGGTGTGTATATAACCAATAAGTTGTGTTTAGGACCAATGATGGCCCAATAAGGTGTGTTTAGTAGGGCAATGAGGGTCGGTTGGGACCAATAAGTCCTAGTAAGGTGTGTCTTATATAACCAATAAGCTGTGTTTAGGACCAATGATGGCCCAATAATGTGTGTTTAAGGGCAATGAGGGTCCGTTGGGACCAATGAGTCCCAATAAATTGTGTATATAACCAATAAGTTGTGTTTACGGCCAATTATGGCCCAATAAGTTGTGTTTAGTTGGGACCAATGAGTCACACTAATGTGTGCATATAACCAATACGTTGTGTTTAGGACCAATGATGGCACAATAAAGTGGGTTTAGGGACAATGAGGGTTAGTTGGCACCAATGAGTCCTAATAAGATGTTTATATAACCAATAAGTTGTGTTTATGACCAATTGTGGCCCAATATGGTGTGTTTATTTGGGACTAATGAGTCCCACTAAGGTGTGTATATAACCAATAAATTATGTTTAGGACCAATGATGGCCCAATAAGGTGTGTTTAGTAGGGAAATAAGGGTCGGTTAGAACCAATAAGTCTTAGTAAGGTGTGTATATAACCAATAAGTTGTGTTTAGGACCAATGATAGCCCAATAATGTGTGTTTAGTTGGGACTAATGAGTCCCACTAAGGTGTGTATATAACCTATAAGTTGTGTTTAGGACCAATGATGGCCCAATAAGGTGTGTTTAGTATGGCAATGAGGGTCAGTTGGGACCAATGAGTCCCAATAAAGTGTGTATATAACCAATAAGTTGTGTTTACGACCAATTGTGACCCAATAAGGTGTGTTTAGTTGGGACCAATGAGTCCCACTAATGTGTGCATATAACCAATACGTTGTGTTTAGGACCAATGATGGCACAATAAAGTGGGTTTAGGGACAATGAGGGTTAGTTGGCACCAATGAGTCCTAATAAGGTGTTTATATAACCAATAAGTTGTGTTTACGACCAATTATGGCCCAATATGGTGTGTTTAGTTGCGACTAATGAGTCCCACTAAGGTGTGTATATAACCAATAAGTTATGTTTAGGACCAATGATGGCCCAATAAGGTGTGTTTAGTAGCGCAATGAGGGTCGGTTAGGACCAATAAGTCCTAGTAAGGTGTGCATATAACCAATAAGTTGTGTTTAGGACCAATGATGGCCCTATAAGGAGTGTTTAGTTGGGCAATGAGGGTCGGTTGGGACCAATGAGTCCTAGTAAGGTGTGTCTTATATAACCAATAAGTTGTGTTTAGGACCAATGATGGCCCAATAATGTGTGTTTAAGGGCAATGAGGGTCAGTTGGGACCAATGGGTCCCAATAAATGTGTATATAACCAATAAGTTGTTTTTACGACCAATTATGGCCCAATAAGGTGTGTTTAGTTGGGACCAATGAGTCCCACTAATGTGTGCATATAACCAATACGTTGTGTTTAGGACCAATGATGGCACAATAAAGTGCGTTTAGGGACAATGAGGGTTAGTTGGCACCAATGAGTCCTAATAATGTGTTTATTTAACCAATAAGTTGTGTTTACGACCAATTATGGCCCAATATGGTGTGTGTAGTTGGGACTAATGAGTCTCACTAAGGTGTGTATATAACCAATAAGTTATGTTTAGGACCAATGATGGCCCAATAAGGTGTGTGTAGTAGGGCAATGAGGTTCGATTAGGACCAATAAGTCCTAGTAAGGTGTGTATATAACCAATAAGTTATGTTTAGGACCAATGATGGCCCTATAAGGAGTATTTAGTAGGGCAATGAGGGTCGGTTGGGACCAATAAGTCCTAGTAAGGTGTGTCTTATATAACCAATAAGCTGTGTTTAGGACCAATGATGGCCCAATAATGTGTGTTTAAGGGCAATGAGGGTCAGTTGGGACCAATGAGTCCCAATAAAGTGTGTATATAACCAATAAGTTGTGTTTACGACCAATTATGGCCCAATAAGGTGTGTTTAGTTGGGACTAATGAGTCCCACTAAGGTGTGTATATAACCAATAAGTTGTGTTTAGGACCAATGATAGCCCAATAAGGTGTGTTTAGTAGGGCAATGAGGGTCGGTTGGGACCAATAAGTCCTAGTAAGGTGTGTCTTATATAACCAATAAGTTGTGTTTAGGACCAATGATGGCCCAATAATGTGTGTTTAAGGGCAATGAGGGTCCGTTGGGACCAATGAGTCCCAATAAAGTGTGTATATAACCAATAAGTTGTATTTAAGACCAATTATCGCCCAAAAAGGTGTGTTTAGTTGGGACCAATGAGTCCCACTAATGTGTGTATATGACCAATACGTTGTGTTTAGGACCAATGATGGCACAATAAAGTGGGTTTAGGGACAATGAGGGTTAGTTGGCACCAATGAGTCCTAATAAGGTGTTTATATAACCAATAAGTTGTGTTTACGACCAATTATGGCCCAATATGGTGTGTTTAGTTGGGACTAATGAGTCCCACTAAGGTGTGTATATAACCAATAAGTTGTGTTTAGGACCAATGATGGCCCAATAAGGTGTGTTTAGTAGGGCAATGAGGGTCGGTTGGGACCAATAAGTCCTAGTAAGGTGTGTCTTATATAACCAATAAGTTGTGTTTAGGACCAATGATGGCCCAATAATGTGTGTTTAAGGGCAATGAGGGTCTGTTGGGACCAATGAGTCCCAATAAAGTGTGTATATAACCAATAAGTTGTATTTAAGACCAATTATGGCCCAAAAAGGTGTGTTTAGTTGGGACCAATGAGTCCCACTAATGTGTGTATATGACCAATACGTTGTGTTTAGGACCAATGATGGCACAATAAAGTGGGTTTAGGGACAATGAGGGTTAGTTAGCACCAATGAGTCCTAATAAGGTGTTTATATAACCAATAAGTTGTGTTTACGACCAATTATGGCCCAATATGGTGTGTTTAGTTGGGACTAATGAGTCCCAATAAGGTGTGTATATAACCAATAAGTTATGTTTAGGACTAATGATGGCCCAATAAGGTGTGTTTAGTAGGGCAATGAGGGTCGGTTAGAACTAATAAGTCCTAGTAAAGTGTGTATATAACCAATAAGTTTTGTTTAGGAACAATGATGGCCCAATAATGTGTGTTTAGTTGGGACTAATGAGTCCCACTAAGGTGTGTATATAACCTATAAGTTGTGTTTAGGACCAATGATGGCCCAATAAGGTGTGTTTAGTAGGGCAATGAGGGTCAGTTGGGACCAATGAGTCCCAATAAAGTGTGTATATAACCAATAAGTCGTGTTTACGACCAATTGTGGCCCAATAAGGTGTGTTTAGTTGGGACCAATGAGTCCCACTAATGTGTGCATATAACCAATACGTTGTGTTTAGGACCAATGATGGCACAATAAAGTGGGTTTAGGGACAATGAGGGTTAGTTGGCACCAATGAGTCCTAATAAGGTGTTTATATAACCAATAAGTTGTGTTTACGACCAATTATGGCCCAATATGGTGTGTGTAGTTGGGACTAATGAGTCCCACTAAGGTGTGTATATAACCAATAAATTATGTTTACGACCAATGATGGCCCAATAAGGTGTGTTTAGTAGGGCAATGAGGGTCGGTTAGAACCAATAAGTCCTAGTAAGGTGTGTATATAACCAATAAGTTGTGTTTAGGACCAATGATGGGCCAATAATTTGTGTTTAGTTGGGACTAATGAGTCCCACTAAGGTGTGTATATAACCAATAAGTTGTGTTTAGGACCAATGATGGCCCAATAAGGTGTGTTTAGTAGGGCAATGAGGGTCGGTTGGGACCAATAAGTCCTAGTAAGGTGTGTCTTATATAACCAATAAGCTGTGTTTAGGACCAATGATGGCCCAATAATGTGTTTTTAAGGGCAATGAGGGTCCGTTGGGACCAATGAGTCCCAATAAATTGTGTATATAACCAATAAGTTGTGTTTACGGCCAATTATGGCCCAATAAGGTGTGTTTAGTTGGGACCAATGAGTCCCACTAATGTGTGCATATAACCAATACGTTGTGTTTAGGACCAATGATGGCACAATAAAGTGGGTTTAGGGACAATGAGGGTTAGTTGTCACCAATGAGTCCTAATAAGATGTTTATATAACCAATAAGTTGTGTTTATGACCAATTATGGCCCAATATGGTGTGTTTATTTGGGACTAATGAGTCCCACTAAGGTGTGTATATAACCAATAAATTATGTTTAGGACCAATGATGGCCCAATAAGGTGTGTTTAGTAGGGAAATAAGGGTCGGTTAGAACCAATAAGTCTTAGTAAGGGTTGTATATAACCAATAAGTTGTGTTTAGGACCAATGATAGCCCAATAATGTGTGTTTAGTTGGGACTAATGAGTCCCACTAAGGTGTGTATATAACCTATAAGTTGTGTTTAGGACCAATGATGGCCCAATAAGGTGTGTTTAGTAGGGCAATGAGGGTCAGTTGGGACCAATGAGTCCCAATAAAGTGTGTATATAACCAATAAGTTGTGTTTACAACCAATTGTGACCCAATAAGGTGTGTTTAGTTGGGACCAATGAGTCCCGCTAATGTGTGCATATAACCAATACGTTGTGTTTAGGACCAATGATGGCACAATAAAGTGGGTTTAGGGACAATGAGGGTTAGTTGGCACCAATGAGTCCTAATAAGGTGTTTATATAACCAATAAGTTGTGTTTACGACCAATTATGGCCCAATATGGTGTGTTTAGTTGCGACTAATGAGTCCCACTAAGGTGTGTATATAACCAATAAGTTATGTTTAGGACCAATGATGGCCCAATAAGGTGTGTTTTGTAGCGCAATGAGGGTCGGTTAGGACCAATAAGTCCTAGTAAGGTGTGTATATAACCAATAAGTTGTGTTTAGGACCAATGATGGCCCAATAATGTGTGTTTAAGGGCAATGAGGGTCAGTTGGGACCAATGGGTCCCAATAAAGTGTGTATATAACCAATAAGTTGTGTTTACGACCAATTATGGCCCAATAAGGTGTGTTTAGTTGGGACCAATGAGTCCCACTAATGTGTGCATATAACCAATACGTTGTGTTTAGGACCAATGATGGCACAATAAAGTGCGTTTAGGGACAATGAGGGTTAGTTGGCACCAATGAGTCCTAATAATGTGTTTATTTAACCAATAAGTTGTGTTTACGACCAATTATGGCCCAATATGGTGTGTGTAGTTGGGACTAATGAGTCTCACTAAGGTGTGTATATAACCAATAAGTTATGTTTAGGACCAATGATGGCCCAATAAGGTGTGTGTAGTAGGGCAATGAGGTTCGATTAGGACCAATAAGTCCTAGTAAGGTGTGTATATAACCAATAAGTTATGTTTAGGACCAATGATGGCCCTATAAGGAGTATTTAGTAGGGCAATGAGGGTCGGTTGGGACCAATAAGTCCTAGTAAGGTGTGTCTTATATAACCAATAAGCTGTGTTTAGGACCAATGATGGCCCAATAATGTGTGTTTAAGGGGAATGAGGGTCAGTTGGGACCAATGAGTCCCAATAAAGTGTGTATATAACCAATAAGTTGTGTTTACGACCAATTATGGCCCAATAAGGTGTGTTTAGTTGGGACTAATGAGTCCCACTAAGGTGTGTATATAACCAATAAGTTGTGTTTAGGACCAATGATAGCCCAATAAGGTGTGTTTAGTAGGGCAATGAGGGTCGGTTGGGACCAATAAGTCCTAGTAAGGTGTGTCTTATATAACCAATAAGTTGTGTTTAGGACCAATGATGGCCCAATAATGTGTGTTTAAGGGCAATGAGGGTCCGTTGGGACCAATGAGTCCCAATAAAGTGTGTATATAACAAATAAGTTGTATTTAAGACCAATTATCGCCCAAAAAGGTGTGTTTAGTTGGGACCAATGAGTCCCACTAATGTGTGTATATGACCAATACGTTGTGTTTAGGACCAATGATGGCACAATAAAGTGGGTTTAGGGACAATGAGGGTTAGTTGGCACCAATGAGTCCTAATAAGGTGTTTATATAACCAATAAGTTGTGTTTACGACCAATTATGGCCCAATATGGTGTGTTTAGTTGGGACTAATGAGTCCCACTAAGGTGTGTATATAACCAATAAGTTGTGTTTAGGACCAATGATGGCCCAATAAGGTGTGTTTAGTAGGGCAATGAGGGTCGGTTGGGACCAATAAGTCCTAGTAAGGTGTGTCTTATATAACCAATAAGTTGTGTTTAGGACCAATGATGGCCCAATAATGTGTGTTTAAGGGCAATGAGGGTCTGTTGGGACCAATGAGTCCCAATAAAGTGTGTATATAACCAATAAGTTGTATTTAAGACCAATTATGGCCCAAAAAGGTGTGTTTAGTTGGGACCAATGAGTCCCACTAATGTGTGTATATGACCAATACGTTGTGTTTAGGACCAATGATGGCACAATAAAGTGGGTTTAGGGACAATGAGGGTTAGTTAGCACCAATGAGTCCTAATAAGGTGTTTATATAACCAATAAGTTGTGTTTACGACCAATTATGGCCCAATAGGGTGTGTTTAGTTGGGACTAATGAGTCCCAATAAGGTGTGTATATAACCAATAAGTTATGTTTAGGACTAATGATGGCCCAATAAGGTGTGTTTAGTAGGGCAATGAGGGTCGGTTAGAACCAATAAGTCCTAGTAAAGTGTGTATATAACCAATAAGTTTTGTTTAGGAACAATGATGGCCCAATAATGTGTGTTTAGTTGGGACTAATGAGTCCCACTAAGGTGTGTATATAACCTATAAGTTGTGTTTAGGACCAATGATGGCCCAATAAGGTGTGTTTAGTAGGGCAATGAGGGTCAGTTGGGACCAATGAGTCCCAATAAAGTGTGTATATAACCAATAAGTTGTGTTTACGACCAATTGTGACCCAATAAGGTGTGTTTAGTTGGGACCAATGAGTCCCACTAATGTGTGCATATAACCAATACGTTGTGTTTAGGACCAATGATGGCATAATAAAGTGGGTTTAGGGACAATGAGGGTTAGTTGGCACCAATGAGTCCTAATAAGGTGTTTATATAAGCAATAAGTTGTGTTTACGACCAATTATGGCCCAATAAGGTCTGTTTAGTTGGGACCAATGAGTCCCACTAATGTGTGCATATAACCAATACGTTGTGTTTAGGACCAATGATGGCACAATAAAGTGCGTTTAGGGACAATGAGGGTTAGTTGGCACCAATGAGTCCTAATAATGTGTTTATTTAACCAATAAGTTGTGTTTACGACCAATTATGGCCCAATATGGTGTGTGTAGTTGGGACTAATGAGTCTCACTAAGGTGTGTATATAACCAATAAGTTATGTTTAGGACCAATGATGGCCCAATAAGGTGTGTGTAGTAGGGCAATGAGGTTTGATTAGGACCAATAAGTCCTAGTAAGGTGTGTATATAACCAATAAGTTATGTTTAGGACCAATGATGGCCCTATAAGGAGTATTTAGTAGGGCAATGAGGGTCGGTTGGGACCAATAAGTCCTAGTAAGGTGTGTCTTATATAACCAATAAGCTGTGTTTAGGACCAATGATGGGCCAATAATGTGTGTTTAAGGGCAATGAGGGTCAGTTGGGACCAATGAGTCCCAATAAAGTGTGTATATAACCAATAAGTTGTGTTTACGACCAATTATGGCCCAATAAGGTGTGTTTAGTTGGGACTAATGAGTCCCACTAAGGTGTGTATATAACCAATAAGTTGTGTTTAGGACCAATGATAGCCCAATAAGGTGTGTTTAGTAGGGCAATGAGGGTCGGTTGGGACCAATAAGTCCTAGTAAGGTGTGTCTTATATAACCAATAAGCTGTGTTTAGGACCAATGATGGGCCAATAATGTGTGTTTAAGGGCAATGAGGGTCCGTTGGGACCAATGAGTCCCAATAAAATGTGTATATAACCAATAAGTTGTATTTAAGACCAATTATCGCCCAAAAAGGTGTGTTTAGTTGGGACCAATGAGTCCCACTAATGTGTGTATATGACCAATACGTTGTGTTTAGGACCAATGATGGCACAATAAAGTGGGTTTAGGGACAATGAGGGTTAGTTGGCACCAATGAGTCCTAATAAGGTGTTTATATAACCAATAAGTTGTGTTTACGACCAATTATGGCCCAATATGGTGTGTTTAGTTGGGACTAATGAGTCCCAATAAGGTGTGTATATAACCAATAAGTTATGTTTAGGACCAATGATGGCCCAATAAGGTGTGTTTAGTAGGGCAATGAGGGTCGGTTAGAACCAATAAGTCCTAGTAAAGTGTGTATATAACCAATAAGTTTTGTTTAGGAACAATGATGGCCCAATAATGTGTGTTTAGTTGGGACTAATGAGTCCCACTAAGGTGTGTATATAACCTATAAGTTGTGTTTAGGACCATTGATGGCCCAATAAGGTGTGTTTAGTAGGGCAGTGAGGGTCAGTTGGGACCAATGAGTCCCAATAAAGTGTGTATATAACCAATAACTTGTGTTTACGACCAACTGTGACCCAATAAGGTGTGTTTAGTTGGGACCAATGAGTCCCACTAATGTGTGCATATAACCAATACGTTGTGTTTAGGACCAATGATGGCATAATAAAGTGGGTTTAGGGACAATGAGGGTTAGTTGGCACCAATGAGTCCTAATAAGGTGTGTATATAACCAATAAGTTGTGTTTAGGACCAATGATGGCCCAATAATGTGTGTTTAAGGGCAATGAGGGTCAGTTGGGACCAATGGGTCCCAATAAAGTGTGTATATAACCAATAAGTTGTGTTTACGACCAATTATGGCCCAATAAGGTGTGTTTAGTTGGGACCAATGAGTCCCACTAATGTGTGCATATAACCAATACGTTGTGTTTAGGACCAATGATGGCACAATAAAGTGCGTTTAGGGACAATGAGGGTTAGTTGGCACCAATGAGTCCTAATAATGTGTTGATTTAACCAATAAGTTGTGTTTACGACCAATTATGGCCCAATATGGTGTGTGTAGTTGGGACTAATGAGTCTCACTAAGGTGTGTATATAACCAATAAGTTATGTTTAGGACCAATGATGGCCCAATAAGGTGTGTGTAGTAGGGCAATGAGGTTCGATTAGGACCAATAAGTCCTAGTAAGGTGTGTATATAACCAATAAGTTATGTTTAGGACCAATGATGGCCCTATAAGGAGTATTTAGTAGGGCAATGAGGGTCGGTTGGGACCAATAAGTCCTAGTAAGGTGTGTCTTATATAACCAATAAGCTGTGTTTAGGACCAATGATGGCCCAATAATGTGTGTTTAAGGGCAATGAGGGTCAGTTGGGACCAATGAGTCCCAATAAAGTGTGTATATAACCAATAAGTTGTGTTTACGACCAATTATGGCCCAATAAGGTGTGTTTAGTTGGGACTAATGAGTCCCACTAAGGTGTGTATATAACCAATAAGTTGTGTTTAGGACCAATGATAGCCCAATAAGGTGTGTTTAGTAGGGCAATGAGGGTCGGTTGGGACCAATAAGTCCTAGTAAGGTGTGTCTTATATAACCAATAAGTTGTGTTTAGGACCAATGATGGCCCAATAATGTGTGTTTAAGGGCAATGAGGGTCCGTTGGGACCAATGAGTCCAAATAAAGTGTGTATATAACCAATAAGTTGTATTTAAGACCAATTATCGCCCAAAAAGGTGTGTTTAGTTGGGACCAATGAGTCCCACTAATGTGTGTATATGACCAATACGTTGTGTTTAGGACCAATGATGGCACAATAAAGTGGGTTTAGGGACAATGAGGGTTAGTTGGCACCAATGAGTCCTAATAAGGTGTTTATATAACCAATAAGTTGTGTTTACGACCAATTATGGCCCAATATGGTGTGTTTAGTTGGGACTAATGAGTCCCACTAAGGTGTGTATATAACCAATAAGTTGTGTTTAGGACCAATGATGGCCCAATAAGGTGTGTTTAGTAGGGCAATGAGGGTCGGTTGGGACCAATAAGTCCTAGTAAGGTGTGTCTTATATAACCAATAAGTTGTGTTTAGAACCAATGATGGCCCAATAATGTGTGTTTAAGGGCAATGAGGGTCTGTTGGGACCAATGAGTCCCAATAAAGTGTGTATATAACCAATAAGTTGTATTTAAGACCAATTATGGCCCAAAAAGGTGTGTTTAGTTGGGACCAATGAGTCCCACTAATGTGTGTATATGACCAATACGTTGTGTTTAGGACCAATGATGGCACAATAAAGTGGGTTTAGGGACAATGAGGGTTAGTTAGCACCAATGAGTCCTAATAAGGTGTTTATATAACCAATAAGTTGTGTTTACGACCAATTATGGCCCAATAGGGTGTGTTTAGTTGGGACTAATGAGTCCCAATAAGGTGTGTATATAACCAATAAGTTATGTTTAGGACTAATGATGGCCCAATAAGGTGTGTTTAGTAGGGCAATGAGGGTCGGTTAGAACCAATAAGTCCTAGTAAAGTGTGTATATAACCAATAAGTTTTGTTTAGGAACAATGATGGCCCAATAATGTGTGTTTAGTTGGGACTAATGAGTCCCACTAAGGTGTGTATATAACCTATAAGTTGTGTTTAGGACCAATGATGGCCCAATAAGGTGTGTTTAGTAGGGCAATGAGGGTCAGTTGGGACCAATGAGTCCCAATAAAGTGTGTATATAACCAATAAGTTGTGTTTACGACCAATTGTGACCCAATAAGGTGTGTTTAGTTGGGACCAATGAGTCCCACTAATGTGTGCATATAACCAATACGTTGTGTTTAGGACCAATGATGGCATAATAAAGTTGGTTTAGGGACAATGAGGGTTAGTTGGCACCAATGAGTCCTAATAAGGTGTTTATATAACCAATAAGTTGTGTTTACGACCAATTATGGCCCAATAAGGTGTGTTTAGTTGGGACCAATGAGTCCCACTAATGTGTGCATATAACCAATACGTTGTGTTTAGGACCAATGATGGCACAATAAAGTGCGTTTAGGGACAATGAGGGTTAGTTGGCACCAATGAGTCCTAATAATGTGTTTATTTAACCAATAAGTTGTGTTTACGACCAATTATGGCCCAATATGGTGTGTGTAGTTGGGACTAATGAGTCTCACTAAGGTGTGTATATAACCAATAAGTTATGTTTAGGACCAATGATGGCCCAATAAGGTGTGTGTAGTAGGGCAATGAGGTTCGATTAGGACCAATAAGTCCTAGTAAGGTGTGTATATAACCAATAAGTTATGTTTAGGACCAATGATGGCCCTATAAGGAGTATTTAGTAGGGCAATGAGGGTCGGTTGGGACCAATAAGTCCTAGTAAGGTGTGTCTTATATAACCAATAAGCTGTGTTTAGGACCAATGATGGCCCAATAATGTGTGTTTAAGGGCAATGAGGGTCAGTTGGGACCAATGAGTCCCAATAAAGTGTGTATATAACCAATAAGTTGTGTTTACGACCAATTATGGCCCAATAAGGTGTGTTTAGTTGGGACTAATGAGTCCCACTAAGGTGTGTATATAACCAATAAGTTGTGTTTAGGACCAATGATAGCCCAATAAGGTGTGTTTAGTAGGGCAATGAGGGTCGGTTGGGACCAATAAGTCCTAGTAAGGTGTGTCTTATATAACCAATAAGTTGTGTTTAGGACCAATGATGGCCCAATAATGTGTGTTTAAGGGCAATGAGGGTCCGTTGGGACCAATGAGTCCAAATAAAGTGTGTATATAACCAATAAGTTGTATTTAAGACCAATTATCGCCCAAAAAGGTGTGTTTAGTTGGGACCAATGAGTCCCACTAATGTGTGTATATGACCAATACGTTGTGTTTAGGACCAATGATGGCACAATAAAGTGGGTTTAGGGACAATGAGGGTTAGTTGGCACCAATGAGTCCTAATAAGGTGTTTATATAACCAATAAGTTGTGTTTACGACCAATTATGGCCCAATATGGTGTGTTTAGTTGGGACTAATGAGTCCCACTAAGGTGTGTATATAACCAATAAGTTGTGTTTAGGACCAATGATGGCCCAATAAGGTGTGTTTAGTAGGGCAATGAGGTTCGATTAGGACCAATAAGTCCTAGTAAGGTGTGTATATAACCAATAAGTTATGTTTAGGACCAATGATGGCCCTATAAGGAGTATTTAGTAGGGCAATGAGGGTCGGTTGGGACCAATAAGTCCTAGTAAGGTGTGTCTTATATAACCAATAAGCTGTGTTTAGGACCAATGATGGCCCAATAATGTGTGTTTAAGGGCAATGAGGGTCAGTTGGGACCAATGAGTCCCAATAAAGTGTGTATATAACCAATAAGTTGTGTTTACGACCAATTATGGCCCAATAAGGTGTGTTTAGTTGGGACTAATGAGTCCCACTAAGGTGTGTATATAACCAATAAGTTGTGTTTAGGACCAATGATAGCCCAATAAGGTGTGTTTAGTAGGGCAATGAGGGTCGGTTGGGACCAATAAGTCCTAGTAAGGTGTGTCTTATATAACCAATAAGTTGTGTTTAGGACCAATGATGGCCCAATAATGTGTGTTTAAGGGCAATGAGGGTCCGTTGGGACCAATGAGTCCAAATAAAGTGTGTATATAACCAATAAGTTGTATTTAAGACCAATTATCGCCCAAAAAGGTGTGTTTAGTTGGGACCAATGAGTCCCACTAATGTGTGTATATGACCAATACGTTGTGTTTAGGACCAATGATGGCACAATAAAGTGGGTTTAGGGACAATGAGGGTTAGTTGGCACCAATGAGTCCTAATAAGGTGTTTATATAACCAATAAGTTGTGTTTACGACCAATTATGGCCCAATATGGTGTGTTTAGTTGGGACTAATGAGTCCCACTAAGGTGTGTATATAACCAATAAGTTGTGTTTAGGACCAATGATGGCCCAATAAGGTGTGTTTAGTAGGGCAATGAGGGTCGGTTGGGACCAATAAGTCCTAGTAAGGTGTGTCTTATATAACCAATAAGTTGTGTTTAGAACCAATGATGGCCCAATAATGTGTGTTTAAGGGCAATGAGGGTCTGTTGGGACCAATGAGTCCCAATAAAGTGTGTATATAACCAATAAGTTGTATTTAAGACCAATTATGGCCCAAAAAGGTGTGTTTAGTTGGGACCAATGAGTCCCACTAATGTGTGTATATGACCAATACGTTGTGTTTAGGACCAATGATGGCACAATAAAGTGGGTTTAGGGACAATGAGGGTTAGTTAGCACCAATGAGTCCTAATAAGGTGTTTATATAACCAATAAGTTGTGTTTACGACCAATTATGGCCCAATAGGGTGTGTTTAGTTGGGACTAATGAGTCCCAATAAGGTGTGTATATAACCAATAAGTTATGTTTAGGACTAATGATGGCCCAATAAGGTGTGTTTAGTAGGGCAATGAGGGTCGGTTAGAACCAATAAGTCCTAGTAAAGTGTGTATATAACCAATAAGTTTTGTTTAGGAACAATGATGGCCCAATAATGTGTGTTTAGTTGGGACTAATGAGTCCCACTAAGGTGTGTATATAACCTATAAGTTGTGTTTAGGACCAATGATGGCCCAATAAGGTGTGTTTAGTAGGGCAATGAGGGTCAGTTGGGACCAATGAGTCCCAATAAAGTGTGTATATAACCAATAAGTTGTGTTTACGACCAATTGTGACCCAATAAGGTGTGTTTAGTTGGGACCAATGAGTCCCACTAATGTGTGCATATAACCAATACGTTGTGTTTAGGACCAATGATGGCATAATAAAGTTGGTTTAGGGACAATGAGGGTTAGTTGGCACCAATGAGTCCTAATAAGGTGTTTATATAACCAATAAGTTGTGTTTACGACCAATTATGGCCCAATAAGGTGTGTTTAGTTGGGACCAATGAGTCCCACTAATGTGTGCATATAACCAATACGTTGTGTTTAGGACCAATGATGGCACAATAAAGTGCGTTTAGGGACAATGAGGGTTAGTTGGCACCAATGAGTCCTAATAATGTGTTTATTTAACCAATAAGTTGTGTTTACGACCAATTATGGCCCAATATGGTGTGTGTAGTTGGGACTAATGAGTCTCACTAAGGTGTGTATATAACCAATAAGTTATGTTTAGGACCAATGATGGCCCAATAAGGTGTGTGTAGTAGGGCAATTAGGTTCGATTAGGACCAATAAGTAATAGTAAGGTGTGTATATAACCAATAAGTTATGTTTAGGACCAATGATGGCCCTATAAGGAGTATTTAGTAGGGCAATGAGGTTCGGTTGGGACCAATAAGTCCTAGTAAGGTGTGTCTTATATAACCAATAAGCTGTGTTTAGGACCAATGATGGGCCAATAATGTGTGTTTAAGGGCAATGAGGGTCAGTTGGGACCAATGAGTCCCAATAAAGTGTGTATATAACCAATAAGTTGTGTTTACGACCAATTATGGCCCAATAAGGTGTGTTTAGTTGGGACTAATGAGTCCCACTAAGGTGTGTATATAACCAATAAGTTGTGTTTAGGACCAATGATAGCCCAATAAGGTGTGTTTAGTAGGGCAATGAGGGTCGGTTGGGACCAATAAGTCCTAGTAAGGTGTGTCTTATATAACCAATAAGTTGTGTTTAGGACCAATGATGGCCCAATAATGTGTGTTTAAGGGCAATGAGGGTCCGTTGGGACCAATGAGTCCAAATAAAGTGTGTATATAACCAATAAGTTGTATTTAAGACCAATTATCGCCCAAAAAGGTGTGTTTAGTTGGGACCAATGAGTCCCACTAATGTGTGTATATGACCAATACGTTGTGTTTAGGACCAATGATGGCACAATAAAGTGGGTTTAGGGACAATGAGGGTTAGTTGGCACCAATGAGTCCTAATAAGGTGTTTATATAACCAATAAGTTGTGTTTACGACCAATTATGGCCCAATATGGTGTGTTTAGTTGGGACTAATGAGTCCCACTAAGGTGTGTATATAACCAATAAGTTGTGTTTAGGACCAATGATGGCCCAATAAGGTGTGTTTAGTAGGGCAATGAGGGTCGGTTGGGACCAATAAGTCCTAGTAAGGTGTGTCTTATATAACCAATAAGTTGTGTTTAGAACCAATGATGGCCCAATAATGTGTGTTTAAGGGCAATGAGGGTCTGTTGGGACCAATGAGTCCCAATAAAGTGTGTATATAACCAATAAGTTGTATTTAAGACCAATTATGGCCCAAAAAGGTGTGTTTAGTTGGGACCAATGAGTCCCACTAATGTGTGTATATGACCAATACGTTGTGTTTAGGACCAATGATGGCACAATAAAGTGGGTTTAGGGACAATGAGGGTTAGTTAGCACCAATGAGTCCTAATAAGGTGTTTATATAACCAATAAGTTGTGTTTACGACCAATTATGGCCCAATAGGGTGTGTTTAGTTGGGACTAATGAGTCCCAATAAGGTGTGTATATAACCAATAAGTTATGTTTAGGACTAATGATGGCCCAATAAGGTGTGTTTAGTAGGGCAATGAGGGTCGGTTAGAACCAATAAGTCCTAGTAAAGTGTGTATATAACCAATAAGTTTTGTTTAGGAACAATGATGGCCCAATAATGTGTGTTTAGTTGGGACTAATGAGTCCCACTAAGGTGTGTATATAACCTATAAGTTGTGTTTAGGACCAATGATGGCCCAATAAGGTGTGTTTAGTAGGGCAATGAGGGTCAGTTGGGACCAATGAGTCCCAATAAAGTGTGTATATAACCAATAAGTTGTGTTTACGACCAATTGTGACCCAATAAGGTGTGTTTATTTGGGACCAATGAGTCCCACTAATGTGTGCATATAACCAATACGTTGTGTTTAGGACCAATGATGGCATAATAAAGTTGGTTTAGGGACAATGAGGGTTAGTTGGCACCAATGAGTCCTAATAAGGTGTTTATATAACCAATAAGTTGTGTTTACGACCAATTATGGCCCAATAAGGTGTGTTTAGTTGGGACCAATGAGTCCCACTAATGTGTGCATATAACCAATACGTTGTGTTTAGGACCAATGATGGCACAATAAAGTGCGTTTAGGGACAATGAGGGTTAGTTGGCACCAATGAGTCCTAATAATGTGTTTATTTAACCAATAAGTTGTGTTTACGACCAATTATGGCCCAATATGGTGTGTGTAGTTGGGACTAATGAGTCTCACTAAGGTGTGTATATAACCAATAAGTTATGTTTAGGACCAATGATGGCCCAATAAGGTGTGTGTAGTAGGGCAATTAGGTTCGATTAGGACCAATAAGTAATAGTAAGGTGTGTATATAACCAATAAGTTATGTTTAGGACCAATGATGGCCCTATAAGGAGTATTTAGTAGGGCAATGAGGTTCGGTTGGGACCAATAAGTCCTAGTAAGGTGTGTCTTATATAACCAATAAGCTGTGTTTAGGACCAATGATGGGCCAATAATGTGTGTTTAAGGGCAATGAGGGTCAGTTGGGACCAATGAGTCCCAATAAAGTGTGTATATAACCAATAAGTTGTGTTTACGACCAATTATGGCCCAATAAGGTGTGTTTAGTTGGGACTAATGAGTCCCACTAAGGTGTGTATATAACCAATAAGTTGTGTTTAGGACCAATGATAGCCCAATAAGGTGTGTTTAGTAGGGCAATGAGGGTCGGTTGGGACCAATAAGTCCTAGTAAGGTGTGTCTTATATAACCAATAAGTTGTGTTTAGGACCAATGATGGCCCAATAATGTGTGTTTAAGGGCAATGAGGGTCCGTTGGGACCAATGAGTCCCAATAAAATGTGTATATAACCAATAAGTTGTATTTAAGACCAATTATCGCCCAAAAAGGTGTGTTTAGTTGGGACCAATGAGTCCCACTAATGTGTGTATATGACCAATACGTTGTGTTTAGGACCAATGATGGCACAATAAAGTGGGTTTAGGGACAATGAGGGTTAGTTGGCACCAATGAGTCCTAATAAGGTGTTTATATAACCAATAAGTTGTGTTTACGACCAATTATGGCCCAATATGGTGTGTTTAGTTGGGACTAATGAGTCCCAATAAGGTGTGTATATAACCAATAAGTTATGTTTAGGACCAATGATGGCCCAATAAGGTGTGTTTAGTAGGGCAATGAGGGTCGGTTAGAACCAATAAGTCCTAGTAGAGTGTGTATATAACCAATAAGTTTTGTTTAGGAACAATGATGGCCCAATAATGTGTGTTTAGTTGGGACTAATGAGTCCCACTAAGGTGTGTATATAACCTATAAGTTGTGTTTAGGACCAATGATGGCCCAATAAGGTGTGTTTAGTAGGGCAATGAGGGTCAGTTGGGACCAATGAGTCCCAATAAAGTGTGTATATAACCAATAAGTTGTGTTTACGACCAATTGTGACCCAATAAGGTGTGTTTAGTTGGGACCAATGAGTCCCACTAATGTGTGCATATAACCAATACGTTGTGTTTAGGACCAATGATGGCATAATAAAGTGGGTTTAGGGACAATGAGGGTTAGTTGGCACCAATGAGTCCTAATAAGGTGTTTATATAACCAATAAGTTGTGTTTACGACCAATTATGGCCCAATAAGGTGTGTTTAGTTGGGACCAATGAGTCCCACTAATGTGTGCATATAACCAATACGTTGTGTTTAGGACCAATGATGGCACAATAAAGTGCGTTTAGGGACAATGAGGGTTAGTTGGCACCAATGAGTCCTAATAATGTGTTTATTTAACCAATAAGTTGTGTTTACGACCAATTATGGCCCAATATGGTGTGTGTAGTTGGGACTAATGAGTCTCACTAAGGTGTGTATATAACCAATAAGTTATGTTTAGGACCAATGATGGCCCAATAAGGTGTGTGTAGTAGGGCAATGAGGTTCGATTAGGACCAATAAGTAATAGTAAGGTGTGTATATAACCAATAAGTTATGTTTAGGACCAATGATGGCCCTATAAGGAGTATTTAGTAGGGCAATGAGGGTCGGTTGGGACCAATAAGTCCTAGTAAGGTGTGTCTTATATAACCAATAAGCTGTGTTTAGGACCAATGATGGGCCAATAATGTGTGTTTAAGGGCAATGAGGGTCAGTTGGGACCAATGAGTCCCAATAAAGTGTGTATATAACCAATAAGTTGTGTTTACGACCAATTATGGCCCAATAAGGTGTGTTTAGTTGGGACTAATGAGTCCCACTAAGGTGTGTATATAACCAATAAGTTGTGTTTAGGACCAATGATAGCCCAATAAGGTGTGTTTAGTAGGGCAATGAGGGTCGGTTGGGACCAATAAGTCCTAGTAAGGTGTGTCTTATATAACCAATAAGTTGTGTTTAGGACCAATGATGGCCCAATAATGTGTGTTTAAGGGCAATGAGGGTCCGTTGGGACCAATGAGTCCCAATAAAATGTGTATATAACCAATAAGTTGTATTTAAGACCAATTATCGCCCAAAAAGGTGTGTTTAGTTGGGACCAATGAGTCCCACTAATGTGTGTATATGACCAATACGTTGTGTTTAGGACCAATGATGGCACAATAAAGTGGGTTTAGGGACAATGAGGGTTAGTTGGCACCAATGAGTCCTAATAAGGTGTTTATATAACCAATAAGTTGTGTTTACGACCAATTATGGCCCAATATGGTGTGTTTAGTTGGGACTAATGAGTCCCAATAAGGTGTGTATATAACCAATAAGTTATGTTTAGGACCAATGATGGCCCAATAAGGTGTGTTTAGTAGGGCAATGAGGGTCGGTTAGAACCAATAAGTCCTAGTAGAGTGTGTATATAACCAATAAGTTTTGTTTAGGAACAATGATGGCCCAATAATGTGTGTTTAGTTGGGACTAATGAGTCCCACTAAGGTGTGTATATAACCTATAAGTTGTGTTTAGGACCAATGATGGCCCAATAAGGTGTGTTTAGTAGGGCAATGAGGGTCAGTTGGGACCAATGAGTCCCAATAAAGTGTGTATATAACCAATAAGTTGTGTTTACGACCAATTGTGACCCAATAAGGTGTGTTTAGTTGGGACCAATGAGTCCCACTAATGTGTGCATATAACCAATACGTTGTGTTTAGGACCAATGATGGCATAATAAAGTGGGTTTAGGGACAATGAGGGTTAGTTGGCACCAATGAGTCCTAATAAGGTGTTTATATAACCAATAAGTTGTGTTTACGACCAATTATGGCCCAATAAGGTGTGTTTAGTTGGGACCAATGAGTCCCACTAATGTGTGCATATAACCAATACGTTGTGTTTAGGACCAATGATGGCACAATAAAGTGCGTTTAGGGACAATGAGGGTTAGTTGGCACCAATGAGTCCTAATAATGTGTTTATTTAACCAATAAGTTGTGTTTACGACCAATTATGGCCCAATATGGTGTGTGTAGTTGGGACTAATGAGTCTCACTAAGGTGTGTATATAACCAATAAGTTATGTTTAGGACCAATGATGGCCCAATAAGGTGTGTGTAGTAGGGCAATGAGGTTCGATTAGGACCAATAAGTAATAGTAAGGTGTGTATATAACCAATAAGTTATGTTTAGGACCAATGATGGCCCTATAAGGAGTATTTAGTAGGGCAATGAGGGTCGGTTGGGACCAATAAGTCCTAGTAAGGTGTGTCTTATATAACCAATAAGCTGTGTTTAGGACCAATGATGGGCCAATAATGTGTGTTTAAGGGCAATGAGGGTCAGTTGGGACCAATGAGTCCCAATAAAGTGTGTATATAACCAATAAGTTGTGTTTACGACCAATTATGGCCCAATAAGGTGTGTTTAGTTGGGACTAATGAGTCCCACTAAGGTGTGTATATAACCAATAAGTTGTGTTTAGGACCAATGATAGCCCAATAAGGTGTGTTTAGTAGGGCAATGAGGGTCGGTTGGGACCAATAAGTCCTAGTAAGGTGTGTCTTATATAACCAATAAGTTGTGTTTAGGACCAATGATGGCCCAATAATGTGTGTTTAAGGGCAATGAGGGTCCGTTGGGACCAATGAGTCCCAATAAAATGTGTATATAACCAATAAGTTGTATTTAAGACCAATTATCGCCCAAAAAGGTGTGTTTAGTTGGGACCAATGAGTCCCACTAATGTGTGTATATGACCAATACGTTGTGTTTAGGACCAATGATGGCACAATAAAGTGGGTTTAGGGACAATGAGGGTTAGTTGGCACCAATGAGTCCTAATAAGGTGTTTATATAACCAATAAGTTGTGTTTACGACCAATTATGGCCCAATATGGTGTGTTTAGTTGGGACTAATGAGTCCCAATAAGGTGTGTATATAACCAATAAGTTATGTTTAGGACCAATGATGGCCCAATAAGGTGTGTTTAGTAGGGCAATGAGGGTCGGTTAGAACCAATAAGTCCTAGTAAAGTGTGTATATAACCAATAAGTTTTGTTTAGGAACAATGATGGCCCAATAATGTGTGTTTAGTTGGGACTAATGAGTCCCACTAAGGTGTGTATATAACCTATAAGTTGTGTTTAGGACCAATGATGGCCCAATAAGGTGTGTTTAGTAGGGCAATGAGGGTCAGTTGGGACCAATGAGTCCTAATAAAGTGTGTATATAACCAATAACTTGTGTTTACGACCAACTGTGACCCAATAAGGTGTGTTTAGTTGGGACCAATGAGTCCCACTAATGTGTGCATATAACCAATACGTTGTGTTTAGGACCAATGATGGCATAATAAAGTGGGTTTAGGGACAATGAGGGTTAGTTGGCACCAATGAGTCCTAATAAGGTGTTTATATAACCAATAAGTTGTGTTTACGACCAATTATGGCCCAATATGGTGTGTTTAGTTGCGACTAATGAGTCCCACTAAGGTGTGTATATAACCAATAAGTTATGTTTAGGACCAATGATGGCCCAATAAGGTGTGTTTAGTAGCGCAATGAGGGTCGGTTAGGACCAATAAGTCCTAGTAAGGTGTGTATATAACCACTAAGTTGTGTTTAGGACCAATGATGGCCCTATAAGGAGTGTTTAGTAGGGCAGTGAGGGTCGGTTGGGACCAATGAGTCCTAGTAAGGTGTGTCTTATATAACCAATAAGTTGTGTTTAGGACCAATGATGGCCCAATAATGTGTGTTTAAGGGCAATGAGGGTCAGTTGGGACCAATGAGTCCCAATAAAGTGTGTATATAACCAATAAGTTGTGTTTACGACCAATTATGGCCCAATAAGGTGTGTTTAGTTGGGACCAATGAGTCCCACTAATGTGTGCATATAACCAATACGTTGTGTTTAGGACCAATGATGGCACAATAAAGTGCGTTTAGGGACAATGAGGGTTAGTTGGCACCAATGAGTCCTAATAATGTGTTTATTTAACCAATAAGTTGTGTTTACGACCAATTATGGCCCAATATGGTGTGTGTAGTTGGGACTAATGAGTCTCACTAAGGTGTGTATATAACCAATAAGTTATGTTTAGGACCAATGATGGCCCAATAAGGTGTGTTTAGTAGGGCAATGAGGTTCGATTAGGACCAATAAGTCCTAGTAAGGTGTGTATATAACCAATAAGTTATGTTTAGGACCAATGATGGCCCTATAAGGAGTATTTAGTAGGGCAATGAGGGTCGGTTGGGACCAATAAGTCCTAGTAAGGTGTGTCTTATATAACCAATAAGCTGTGTTTAGGACCAATGATGGCCTAATAATGTGTGTTTAAGGGCAATGAGGGTCAGTTGGGACCAATGAGTCCCAATAAAGTGTGTACATAACCAATAAGTTGTGTTTACGACCAATTATGGCCCAATAAGGTGTGTTTAGTTGGGACTAATGAGTCCCACTAAGGTGTGTATATAACCAATAAGTTGTGTTTAGGACCAATGATAGCCCAATAAGGTGTGTTTAGTAGGGCAATGAGGGTCGGTTGGGACCAATAAGTCCTAGTAAGGTGTGTCTTATATAACTAATAAGTTGTGTTTAGGACCAATGATGGCCCAATAATGTGTGTTTAAGGGCAATGAGGGTCCGTTGGGACCAATGAGTCCCAATAAAGTGTGCATATAACGAATAAGTTGTA